>ML404613.1:19775-116535 GCA_005239525.1 Nicotiana knightiana | reverse complement strand
ATAATCAATGAATATGGTACGGAATGGTACATCGTACGACACAGCATCACCCTTCGTGCTTTACACTCTTTCCTCACAATGTCAAACAATGCACGACATCACCCTTCGTGCTTTAACACTCTTTCTCACCCAAAAAACAATCACAAACAAGGGCAAGGGAGTAAACATAACAGATATATAAATCCCGGCAAGGGAACAATAGCAGAAATCTCAACATCCCAGCAAGGAAGACAATATCAAACAATGCACGGCATCACCCTTCGTGCTTTACTCTCATACTCACCAAAACAAGTGCACGACATCACCCTTCGTGATTTAACACTCTTCCTCACCCAAACAACAATCACAAACAACGGGCAATGGAGTAAACAAAATAGAAATAAAAATCCCGGCAAGGGAGACAATATCAAACAATTAAATCCCGGCAAGGGAAACATCAATTAAACAAATAAATCCCGGCAATGGTATATTTTAATAACTCTTTCTCTTTCTTTCACTTTCATTTCCATGATTTATTCTATCACTTGAGCCAACGCTCCAAAGACTATAATATCTCATATTTCTTCATTATTCATTTCACAATCTGAGCCAATGCTCCAACGGAGTTTACGGAATACAATTTCCTGCACTTATTCTTCACAACATATAGAAGTCATCAATTAAGCATGGAAATTATCACGACTTCAGAATATTCACAATATAAAGACTCACAGTCATGCTAGACACCGATGTATAGATACTCGTCACCATGCCTATACATCGTATTTGGCAATTAGCAAGTAGCAAATAGCAAATTATACTCAACTCCTATTCCCTCAAGCTAAGGTTAGACCGAACACTTACCTCGGGTCCAAAGTATAGCAATCAACCCTCTAACACCGCTTTTCCTTTAGAATTTGACTCCGGAATGGTATTATCTAGGCATAATCAACTCAACTATATCAATAAGGATTCAAATATTCAATTACATGGCCTAATTATCCATTTCCTAGCATACTTTCAATTTTATCAAAATTCGACCCCGGGCCCGCTCGCTCGGATTCTCGAAACTTTCGAAGGAAACAATCACCCAAGGCCTAAGTATCATAAATACACGATTTTTACTTGATTTCATTGCAAATTCACTAAAAATTCTAAGGTGATCACAAGGTTTAGGTTAATACCAATTTTCTTGAATTTTTGGCACTAATTTGTGTAATTAATTAGGCTAAGATACATGCATAAAACAAGCTTATGGGTGGGAACTACTTACCTTTCAAGACCTGGTCGAAAGTTCTAAAAAATAGAGGAATTCGTCTAAGGAAGTAGATGAAAAATGAGAGAAATGGGTTTAAAACATGTATTTAATCTCACTGCCTGAACAGTGATCGCACCTGCGATGGATGCGACCGCACCTGCGGTATCGCACTTGCGAGGAGAACCTCGCACCTGCGGAACTGGGCTGGGGGTCTGGGATCCCACCTGCGAAAGGGGAGACCGCACCTGCGATGGCTGGCCAGGTCACTGGTGATCGCACCTGCGATGCCTGGGACCGCACTTGCGGTCTCGCACCTGCAATGCTGCGCAACCGCACCTGTGGTCACACCAGAGCAGGTGCACCAGCAGCTGAGTTTGCTAGTTTTTAGCCCCGTTAGGTGCTGGGAAAGCACCTAGGCCCTCCCGAGCCCTAATCCAATTATACCAACGATTCCCAAATCATAATACGGACTCGCTCAAGCCTTCAGAACAGTCAAAACAATGCTAATACTCGAAATCACACCACCAAACCTCAAGAACCAACTTAGGAAATTTTAAGTTTTCTAACCTCGCTAACAACGTGCCGAACAGACCTATACATCTCGGAACGACACCAAATTTTATAGATTACTCACACAACATCCTACGAACTTGCTCGTACTATCAAATCGCCAACACAACATCATACACATAGAATTAAACCTCAATATCCATGAATTCTATCAAATTTCATAAAACATCAAATTTTCCATTTTTAAGTCCGAAACACGTTAAACGAAATCCGATTTCAACCAAACTTTACAGAGAGTGCTTAAACCATATATAAGACCTGTACCGGGTGCCAGAACCAAAATACAAACCCGATACCATTACTTTCAAATCAGATTTCAGTTTTAGTTTCCTTGAATATTTTTAGAAAACAATTTTACTCAAAAATTTATTTCTCGGGCTTGGGACCTCGGAATTCGATTCCGGGCATACGCCCAAGTCCCACATTTTCCTACAGACCCTCCGGGACCATGAGATCACAGGTCCGGGTCCGTTTACCCAAAATGTTGACCGAAGTCAAATTTATTCATTTTAATATCAAATCTTAGAATTTTTCACCGAATTTCATATTTAAGTTGTCCAGCTACGCGCCCAGACTGTGCACACAAATCGAGGTAATTATAAATGAGGTTTTCAAGGCCTCGGAATCACGGGATGTGTAATAAAATAGGCGACGACCCCTTTGGGTCGTCACAGTGACATCATTTGGACTATCACTAGTTGGGTTAACTTCAGGAGCAGGACTAGTGGGTGTATTGTCATCCAGTTGCGTTTCGTCAAAACCTATTTCCTCATCATCATTTTCATCAATAGATGGATTAGAATAAAGAGCATTCATTAATTCATGGTCTAATTGTTCACCAGCTCCAACATTATGGCAAAATCGACACTAAGTAAATTATAATAAACTATTATCGGTATCAAGAATAACAGGTGTAGTACGGTGTGGGATTTGGGTCGGGGAGCTGGGGGAAGAGGAGGAGGAACAGAGTGAGCAATAGATTCACCACTCTTGGATTTTCCCTTAGTTTTACTAAATATATTTTAAGAAATAAACCATCTTAATTAATCAAGCAATACAAAGTAAATCAAACAACTAAAACTATAATATTAAGAATTATAGTTTATGAGGAGCGAATTAAGCCATGTTTGAGCTTCTCCAGTCACTGAGAATGGAAAAAATAACAGTCTAATTGCTTCCGGTGTCACATTCGGTTGCCTTTGAGTGAAACAAATTGATAAAAAGTTTTTCAGATGCTGCTGTGGATATTCAATGTAAGACCCGGAGAACAGTCCCTTATTCTGCAGCAGATGTAGCATGTGTTGATATCCAATTTTCTCTCAAACTATTTTAAAATTTGTATATATACCACCAAAATCACTCTTTATAATAACTGGTATTTTTCCGAAATTTTTCATATTTTTATCAATCCTTTTCAGATTTATTCAGCATTTTTATATTCAATAATTATTCATAAATTGTATTATAAAGAATTTAAAAATATTTCTTTGCTCAATATATCATTTTTATTCCTATTAGGATTTAGTTATTTCACAAATTGGCCAATTTGGCATTATTTAGCTATAATTACAATAATTTTACAATTATAGCCTAATTGTACATTTTAATGCTATTTTAATTCAATAATCAGTCGTTTTATATTTTAAATACTAGTTAATTACCATAATTTCACCTATTTGGCCTTCATTTCATTTTATGTAATTATTAGCTATTTTTATTTAATTGAGTATTTGACAATTAGCCCTTTCTATTTAAGTTATAGCCTAATTTAATCTGACCCCAACCCAATCGAATTAACCCAAGACCCCAATTTAATCTCAATTCTCTCTCTATCACTCCCTGGTTCTCTCTAGAACCATTCCTTATCTCTCCACCTCCAATGGAGTCTGCTCGTCTTCACCGGCTAGTTCCCTCACCGGAAATTGTGATCTTTCACCGTTTCCTGGTTATTGCTTCACCCTACACCGGTCTAAGGCACCCTAAGGTCCTCAGGCGAGCCTGGAGTGGTTCAGCTCCTACCTATAGTCCCTCATGCCATCATCCGGCCTCCTCCGGCTATTTGAGTAAGAGCCATGGCTTTTCCGGCTAACGATGGCAACATCTTTAAGGGTTTTCTTATTTTTTCAACTCTCTGAAACCCTAACCCCTGGTATTTTCTGATTTTCTTTTAGATATGACTTAGATCTGTATATATTATGGGCTCTTTATTCTATTTCTTAAAGGTTTTCTGATTTCTCTAAAATAACGCTTCATCTTCAACTAGGGGTTCTTAACCCCTTTTAAAACGCTTTCTCTTCTGATTTTTGGTACTTACCTATGATTTTCAGTATATTTTAAATGTTTGATTAAGCATTCTCAATTTACTCGAGTTATTATGTTAAAAAAAACCCCATTTTTAGGGTTTTGAGTTTGTCTTGGTTGCTGTGTTTAGTTGATCAGTGTGTTTCTCATAAACATCCTACGATTCTGTGGTTCTTACTTATGTTTGCTTGTTAAGGTTTTTGTGTTCGATTATTCCTGACTATATCATGCTCTATATGAAACCCTAACTCATATTCTGTATTGTTCTTCCTTATGGTCCTGATTGTAGTTTATTACCTGCTTATTCTCATAAGTGTCATGATAAATTAGTGTTATCTTCTCTATTTACTTAGAACTATGATATTTTCTTTAAAGTTGTGATTCTGTGTATTTTTCCTTAGAATTCTTTACTAATTTTGCATATTTGTGGGACACTTGCCTTATTTGATAATTGATTCCCTGTAATTACTAATTTTCAGAATTATTTTCTACCTTCTGGTACGTATAAGTATGCTGTCAATTAATTATATACTTTCCTTAATTAATATATTTTGTACCTAGCCTTAATCACATGCCCTATTCTTTACTACTCTTTGTATGATTAAAATTAGTTTTCAAATTAGTTCTTTTTCCTTCTTTACTATTGTGGTATCTGTTTGAACTGTGACTCCTTAATTGTGGGAAATACTTGTATTGATTGGATCCTAATTATGTTTATTTCTATAATTATATACACTTTACTTGATTCCTTTCCTTTTGTTTCCACTACTTATTACCGTTTGGGTATGATTCCTTAACTAAAGGAAGTCTGTATACTAAATTAACTCTAATTGATGATTATTTCTATAATTACTGCTGAACTATTATTTTTACCTTATTCCTCTGCCTGCTTTTCAAAACTATATATACTCTATTCATACACACACTGACACACGAACTAATCTGTTCAAAAAATCTCTCTCACAATTCAAAAGACTTTCTGCTCTTCCTTATGTGCTAATTACCACTACTCTGGGTTAGCCGGCTGCAAGCCAAGGCTAGCTATTGTGCATTCTCCTACTTTCCTATTTGTGTTATTACTTTCTTCATTCCACTGGTATGTCCTAATTTATATTTCAGTCTTCAAACCAACATGTTTCCTTATTGTTGTGATTCAGCATGCTTCTAACTTGCTTACTTATTTTTTAGCATATATCTAGGATCCTAAAGTCCCCTCTGCATGTCTAAATTAGGCTTTATCTGTTTATGACCAACATATTTTTGTACACTTATCACCTACTTCTGACATGACTATGACTGGTACATTAGTTTAACCATGGTCGTAGGTGTTAATCTGACCTAGCATTGTACCCCCTGATCCTCTAGACCCTTAGAAGTTTCCTGATTTCATGTATGTGTGCTTATTTGCCTGTTGTATGTATGCCCCTTACATGCTCTGTATTTGTCCCTAATCCCATTACACCTGTATGTGTTTGTTGGACTATCCTTGGTCCTTTTTGATGTTAAGTTTCCATTTCCTTCTTCAAAAAATTATTTTCTCACTTACTCGTTCTCAAATTGTTCCTTACTTAAATCCTTTTAAACAAAAGCACTCTCACACACTCTTAGAAGTCTAAGTTCAGTCCCCTTCGTGTGAGCACTGCTTTGGGAACCCTTTGAGTACCCTCTGAACTCTGACACACAAGGCTGGCACTTCCACACGGCACATGTTTAAATCTTTTGGCTATGTGTGGGTGTGAGCACTGCCCGGGAGCCCTTGAGGTCCTTAGGGAACTCTGACACATCCGGATTATGAAAAGGCTGTGCAATACCATAAGGCAGTGAGGTTTGGGAGATCTGGGCCTAATTGAAGGCTCCCTATAGGAGTAACTTCTTAGTTTCCTTTGGTTGTGTAATTCATAATTCCCTAGCCTGTAATAATTTGTAAACAACTCAGGGGATGGATAGTGAGAAGGGAGGGATAGATACGCATGCATTAGTTATCAAAGGGATAGAAACCATGTTGTTTGATTTATCTCCTATCTGTGCAATAGAGATCATGTTTAGGCTCATGTGTTAAAATTCATGCATTAGAAATCATGTTTATTAGGTCTCATGCCTACTGTTTCAGCATGTTCACTTTTACTTAGAAAAATTCTACTAATAAATGGTATTTTCTACTGTCATGTTCCACACTGCCATGTACGCTTAGAAATCTTGTCTTAGGCTAAACAACATTAAAATAAATTATCATTTTAGCATCTTCTGAAACCATGAGTATATCGAGCACTTAGAAATCATGCTTAGGAATTCCGCATACGCATCATTCTGCATCTCTTTCTGTGAATTAGATATCATGTCATAGGGCCCTAATCACTCAACTACATTTAGTCTAACTACTGATGTATAAAAGGTATAACAACTGGTAATGCTTCTATGTTCTGAACAACCTAGAACATCATGTTTGAGTAATAATTTGCAACAGTTCCTTTAATAATTCTATTAATATACACTGCCCTTGCCTAGGCAAGCCTTAGGTAACTAATTTTTCGAAATTAGAAATCTGTCTCTCTCTTGTGTGTGCTGCTTAACACTAGTAGTTATTTCTTTTAAATCTGTAGGCAAACTGATTAAGAGCATGTTTTCCTCAAGTTATAAAACAAATCTACCTGTCTGTTTATCCTCTGAATTCACCTAGATACCATATCTTAGGATCTTAATTAACATTATTGCCCTTATATGTGTTTAAGTCGTGCTAATTATATGCATTATCTGCGGAGGAAAAATCTGAGCCTCCTATATGCTCCTATGTGTTTCCCACTGACTGCAGTCCTATATGTTCCTTGCTTGTCGCCTTAGAATTCTGTCCTTTAAACCGGAGGGTCTGCCTAGTACCTACCTTTTAGGATAGTAGTCCTAACCTCCTCCAGGACTGATAGGATGAGACGAGTAATAGCACGCAATAGAATCCGTGACCAACACGCGCTTTAATCACCTTTACGGGTGGGAAGGGTAGAATATGGATATGATGACCGGTGCGCTAATACCACGTGTAGCCTCTTTTCGAGGAGTGATTACCGGGTATTGAATTGATGTCATCCATATTATTATAAACCTAGGACACTCTTATATGCTTAGCTCGTAATCATTTTCAAAGTCTAATCTCCTTTACTATTTTCAAACATCTGCATGCTTAAGACTTAAATCCCCTCTAATTTGGGCCTTTACTAGTTATTTGCCATTTGTACAAATTCACGAAACCATTTGGCCGGGAACCACACTTGTGGATCCTGAGGGGTGCCTAACACCTTCCCCTTAGGATAATTTCAATCTCTTACCCAAGTCTTTAGTTAGCAACGTACTTGTAATTGAACCCTTTAGGTGCCCTAACGCACCGTTAGAATCGTTAGGTGGCGACTCTTCAAAATAAGCAAACCCCTTTCCCAAAAGGAACGAGTTGTCCCAACCAATGTCATAAACCCAATCTCTGCGAGGAAAAGGGGACGCGACAACATGTTATTTGTGATTTGAAATGATTTCGCTTGTATCTGAGGGACTGCAATTGCGGTTGCCAGATTTTCTGTGATGGGTTGTGCCCAATCATACAAGGCTGCTTCTGGCACAAGAGGTTTCACACCCTGATTGTTCGGGTCATTCCCATTGTTTCTGTTGTTGGGGTTGTATATTACGTCACCCATGTCTAGTTCGATTCGTTCTGTTGAGTTTTGTTGTCATTTGTTCTTCTTGTTTGCACAATTTAATGCCTTAAAAGCTTTCTCAAAAACTGATAATGCTTCCAAAAGTTTACCAGTTCTTGAGGAATTTCTAGGAATGCACCTGTAACACCCAAGATTGCAAACGTTAGAATTTAAATATAATGAATTTCAAGTTGTTGGCCCAAGTAAAGGTTAGTTTCAAAGACTGACAAAGGAACTCAGGCATGAACCAGGTCCATCCCTCGTGTGCATAGAAACGGACAGATTCGAGCATGTGGGATGCACATGAAGGAGATAAGCTTAAATTGGTGTATTTCATATCTCCTGATCGAAAATGTTGCATAATTGATAAGGAGAAGGACTCCTTAATCAAACAGAACACTATCCAAGATAGGGAAGGAGTTAGAAGTTGAAATCAACTAGAACTCTTTCACCAAGGAAGAGTAGCATTAGAACTCTAGTTATTTCTTCATCTACTAACTCTATAAATTGCAGGATGTTCTCACTTTACAGGTGTTGCACAAACGCAGAAGTTAAACGTGAATTGAGAGAAAAATAGCAAGGCAATTTTGCAAGCAGTTCGTGTGTGATTCAAGTGTGAAAACTTGAAGCTACATGAACCAGATAGAAGAACCAGCTTCAAGTGTCTATCTTTTATTCTAGTTCAATTGTAGTAGGTGTTTTCATATTGTACCTTTCAGCTTTATCTACAGGCAATTGTAATAGGTACTCATAGTTTTCAAGTTAGAGTTAACTTAAAGTTGTCGCAACAGTTAGAGGTTGTGTGCTATAACGGGATTAGAGTTAATCCTAGGTTTACAAAAGAGTTTTTGTAAATGTAGTTTTTGGCTCAGTCATTTTAGTGGAGAGTTTGGGAAAATCCTACTGGAAAGTAGGTCGTAGTTTTTTCACCATTTGAGCCAGGTGTTTTTCACGTAAAATACTTGTGTTCTTTACTTTCTGTATTTATTATTCCGCAGCAGTAGTAGTTGGAACACATAGAAGAACCAGGTCCTTCCATAATCAGTTTAAGCAAAAAATTGGACACCACACAAATCACCCCATCATGTGTGGTATTGACGTACAAAACATCAATTGGTATCAGAGTAGTTATCCTTGAAGAGGCTAACACCTTAGGAACATATCAAGATGAGTGCACCACCTTGAAACTGGGAAGGGCAATCCACTGATAGGCCTACACTCTTTAATGGCCAGTACTACTCTTGGTGGAAAAAACAGGATGAGAGATCACATCATCGGAGAAGACTATGAGCTATGGGACATTGTCACTGATGGTCCCATGGCCACCATGAAGAAGAATGCTGAAGGAGTAGATGTGCCAAAACCAAGAGCTGACTGCAATGCTGAGGACTTGAGGAAATGGGAAAAGAATGCTAAGGCCAATAAATGGCTTGTGTGTGGACTTGGTCCAGACGAGTACAATAGAATTCAATGTTGTACCACTGCTAAGGAAATCTGGGACACTTTGCAAGTGGAAATGAAGGAACACTTCAAGTAAAGAGGTCCAGAGGAACACCACTGTATTCTCAATATGAGAATTTCACCATGAATGAAGGGGAAACCATCCAGGAGATGTATACAAGGTTCACCACACTGACAAATGAACTTAAATCTCTTGGAAGGGTTCTTCTTGAAGAAGACAAAGTTGAGAAGATTTTTACAAGGCTTCTGCCAGTCTCTTGGGAAAGCAAAATTACTGCTATTCAGGAATCAAAGAACATTTCCACTCCTAAGTTGGATGAGCTAATTGGAAATCTCACTGCCTATGAACTTAGAAGGCAAACCATGAAGATGGATGCACCCAAGAAGGAAAGGAGCCTGGCACTCAAAATCACTTAAGGTGCTGATCTAGAGAAGGATGAAATGACCATGATGACAAAGGACTTCAAGAAGTACCTAATGAGAGGAAATGATCCTTCAAGAAGTGGAAGCTACAACAAACCAAGGGTTCCTGAAAAACAAACCAATGAGGGGTGTTAAAAGTGTGGCAAGACTGATCACCACATATATCTCTACTAACCATCTTTCTGGATGTAGGTATCGTTGTATTATGAGTAAGATAGAGTTTAGGAAATTGGGTTCTTACAACCGAGCTCTACCATACAATCTAGAGTAAGGAGAAAGAGTGACAGTCAAAAATATCCTGTAGCCTCCTGCTTATAGGTGTGGTGCACGACACACCCATAAACAAGACTCTACTAGACACGACTTGTAGATACCCTAGAACAGAACTGCTCTGATACCACTTTTGTCACGCCCCGAACCTGGGGGCGAAACCGGAACCTAGTGCCTTACCTATCCATGCGTAATAACTTGCAACTAAGGGATCTGAACATATGATGTCATAATTTGGCCATGGGCCACATTGCAAGACAACTGTGAATGCTGACTAAATATCGATATAAAATTAGGCTGACAAGGCCGTCATAATTATTACAGCTGACAAACCAACCAAATATACATACAAGGCCTGCAAGCCCAACATACTGCACTAACTGACATGATATGTCTACAAGCCTTTACTAATGTATATACTGTGATCGGAACAACTTCCCGACCTAGTCAAAACATATATACATATATATACAAGAGATACATAAGGATCTAGACCCGGCAACTCCGAAAGGCATGAAACTTACTGATCAAGCTGAACTCAGGCAACACTTAATGAGGAGGCCTATCTGTTTGTCTGTCTGAACATGCACGCATGAAATGCAGCACCCCCAGAAAGGGACGTCAGTACGAAATAATGTACCAAGTATGTAAGGCAAATACTGAAAGCCGAAACTAAACTAATAATATAATAACTGCAAGTAGCTGGAAGTCAAAGATAATCTGAAGATATGCTTACCTGCTGATACTGATTCAACTCTCTCAATATAGTAAGTAAAATAACTGCTCGGCCCTATATATATATATATAAATGCTTTGTCATAGTAGGCTCGCTCATAGGTGCTCGGCCATACTAGGCTCTAAATCTTGATCAACTGGGCTCGCTCATAGGCGCTCGGCCACAGTAGGCTCGGTATATAACTTACCATCTGATCAGAGATTGCCCAAGAAGGGCCTGCCCATCGATTATAGCTCGATGGTAATGAAAATAATGTAATACAATAAATATATATATATATATATATATATATATATAGATTCTCTGCTCTCTTGACTGGAATAAGGAAATACTCAATTGAATATGAATCCCGATAAGGAGAATACAGTAACTTACAAAACCAGAAAAATATACGAAAATTTCGGGATATGAATTTTTCTTTACGCCTCGTTATCAGACTAGTGTAATTATAAGATCATGCCAAAATGAAAGAAGGGCTTAACCTTAACTTACCTGGAGTAGAAAAAACTCCGTATAATATTCTTGGAGAAGATTGCACCGTACTCTTTTAGAATCGCAAAATTTTACGGTTCTATGATTCTAACAAATTCTCGTTGGAAGCCTTCGTGAATTGAATTTTAGCTTCTGTTCCTAACGTATTTTGAACTAAGAAAATGGTATCTATTTCTTTTTTCTTTGGATATAAACATTCTTGGTTCTCTTTTTGTCCAAAATGAAAATGGAAACAAAGATTTATCTTTCTTCTTATTGTTACCTAAAATAAAGAATGGAAACAAAGACTTGTAGTAAGTCTTACCTATTAAATTCAAGAGTTGGATCATGAAGGCTTCTATCTTGAAGTCTTCACCGTTACCATTAAGCACTTTAACCTTGAAGACTTAAGTCTTGAATTCTTTATGAATAAGTACTTTAATGTCTTGCCACCTTTCCCTCAATTGTATGAGTCATATGTACATAGACATAGTGGCTGTCACGTGGGGTGGGGTGGAAAATATTAATCATTATCCACTTATTAGGTAATTAGGTAATGTCCGATTACCCGGTATAATTATCCCAAATTACTTAAAATATTGCTCATTTTTAGCATACCGTATACGCCTCACTATCATGGCCATGTCGTACCTTGTATGGTACTAGTCCACAAATACCAAGTATTTTAGCTCGGGCCGTATTTTATCCCAAAATTTTAAACTTCGACGAAATTCATTTTCTTCGATTTGCTTACCCTCTCACCTTCACCAATTTGCTCATCACTTGTTTAAAATGCATAATGCTTATAATCACAAAATAGTTTCATTCCCGAACTTGCGTCGATTAACTTACGACGAAACTTCAACATTCGAAAGTGCGGGATGTACCATCTCATTTCGGAGCTTCCATTAATTTATTTATGACATATTTTCATGTACGAAAACATGGTGTGTAACATCATTCCCCTCTTTGGAACATTCGTCCTCGAATGTTGACTGATGTACTTATCATTTTCATAAGTTATGTTTTTTGAATATTTTAGTACTCTCCTTGCTATCTAGGCAACCGTTATGTGAATAATTGCAAAGTCTAGGGCATTCCCCTCTTTAGTCCTCCTTCTCATATCACGACTTGTGGTCGAAATCTTTCCATTTTCGTAAGTGTTGCTACCTTCTATCATAGATCCATTTATCCATCCATATGACTTTATTGCCATAACTCTTACTTTGATTTATCGTTACTGAGGGCTGCTACCGAACTCCAGGTTACTTTCGTTGCTTATCCCATATGTATAGGTCTAATTCATTTAATGCTTCCTAGTTACTGTTCATCTCATACTTTGTGACTTTTATCCATCTATTGTTAATTCACCTTAACATTAATTTACAATATACTACTGATAACTTAAATCTTCTTACGTCATACCTTGCCTCTAGGGCTTATGTTGCATTGAGGAATATTTGAAGTGATTTTCCTAATCCACTTAGGGGTGATCATGTACTTCAATGACCGTATTTTATAGCATCCCAATGTGATTCACTTACGTGGGTATTTTAATCTCGTACAATTCATGAAATTCTCTTCGAATCATTACTCAATCGAAGGCCCGAATATCATTTTTTATCTATCATAATTACACCTTCATTCTACTACTAGGGTAGTCTTCCATCTATTTTAAATGCCCTTAGTCTTGGACTCATTTGAGTTCATTTAGGCTATACTGAGCTTTATATTAACTTAGAGAAACCATCAGCTCTTCTTGTTTTCATGGGCTTAATCCTGAGGACTTATCCATTCTGGTCACCTTCTAACTAGCCATTTATTATCCTTACTCCCGTATTCCTACTGTTAACAACTAATTTTTTACCACACCCAAATTCTATATTAGTGTAAATATTTGTGTTTTACGTCTAATAGTGATATTTTAAACCATTATCTCACTTTTAGTATAGTTTATAAAAACTACAAACAAACAAAAATCATATTCTTAGAGTATAAATTTTATTTTTATTTTTTTAATAGAAGGAAACTTTTAAAAATATATATATATATATATTTGATCAGGGTCGTAAGATATACCACATGGTTAGCAAATGTTGTGCAAGTGNAAAAAGGATGGGAAAATCAGAGTTTGTGTTGACTATAGGGATTTAAACAAAGCAAGTCCAAAAGACAATTTTCCCTTACCCAACATTCATATCCTTGTTGACAATTGTGCTAAACATGAGATCCAATCTTTTGTGGATTGTTACGCCGGATATCACCAAATTCTGATGGATGAAGAAGATGCAGAAAAGACCGCCTTCACAACTCCATGGGGAACTTATTGTTATAGGGTCATGCCATTTGGTTTGAAGAATGCAGGGGCAACTTACATGAGGGCCATGACTACCATATTCCAAGACATGATGCACAAAGAGATTGAAGTGTATGTTGATGATGTAATCATTATGTCCAGAACACAAGATGACCACGTGCAAGACTTGAAAAAGTTCTTTGAAAAGCTACGAAGGTACAATCTCAAACTTAATCCAGCCAAATGTGCATTTGGAGTTCCTTCTGGGAAGCTTTTGGGTTTTATAGTTAGTCGAAGGGGCATTGAGTTGGATCCCTCAAAGATAAAGACCATGCAAGAGCTTCCTTCCCCAAAGAATAAAAAAGAAGTCATAAGTCTACTCCGGAAGTTGAACTACATCAGCAGGTTCATTGCGCAGCTTACAACCACATGTGAGCCTATTTTCAAGTTGTTGAAAAAGAACGCCGCTATCAAGTGGACAGATGAGTGCCAAGAAGCTTTTGATAAGATCAAAGAATATTTGTCAAATCCCCCTGTTTTGGTCCCGCCGGAACTTGGTAGGCCTCTGTTTTTATATCTGTCAGTAATGGATAGTTCTTTTGGTTGTGTTCTGGGTCAACATGATGCCACAGGCAAAAAGGAACAAGCAATCTATTATTTGAGCAAAAATTTCACCACTTATGAGGCCAAATATACTCTTTTGGAAAGAACATTTTGTGCCTTAACTTGGGTCGCCCAGAAGCTTAGGCATTATCTCTTGGCCTAAAGTACATCTTTCAGAAGCCGATGTCAACAGGCAGATTGGCAAAATGGCAAATCTTGCTCACAAAGTTTGATATTGTTTATGTCACTCGTACAACCATGAAGGCACAAGCTTTGGCTGATCATTTGGCAGAAAACTCGGTTGATGATGAGTATGAATCATTGAACACATACTTCCCAGATGAAGAGGTTAATTTAGTTGAAGAAGCAGTCCCAGATGACTAAAGTTTGGAAACTATATTTTGATANAGATGAAAGTCAAACATGGAAACTATACTTTGATGGGGCTGTCAACATCAAAGGCGTAGGGATTGGGGCAATTCTTGTATCACCTACGGGGCAACATTACCCTGCAACAGCGAGACTTCGTTTCTTCTGTACAAATAACACGACGAAATATGAAGCTTGCATCATGGGTCTGAACATGGCAATAAATCTAAATGTGCACGAATTGTTGGTGATGGGTGACTCAGATTTGCTTATTCGGCAGGCTCAAGGTGATTGGGAAACTCGAGATATCAAGCTCATTCCATATAGACAATGTGTGGAAAATCTTAGCAAAAGGTTCAAGTCTATCGAGTTCAGGTACATTCCCAGGTTTCACAATGAATTGGCTGATGCCTTAGCCACCCTGGCCTCAATGCTTCCATATCCGGGTAATACTCACATTGACCCATTGGAAATTCAAATTCGGAATCAACATGGTTATTGCAATACAATTGAGGTAGAACCAGATGGTGAACCATGGTACCGTGATATTAAACAGTATATGAAAACAAGAGAATATCCGGAACACGCTAATAGGGATCAAAAGAGAACTATTAGGCGACTCTCTAATGGTTTCTTTTTGAGTGGGGAAATCCTATACAAAAGAACTCCGGATTTGAATTTGTTGAGATGTGTGGATGCCAAAGAAGCTGAAATCATTATGAATGAGGTGCATTCGGGAGTTTGTGGTCCGCACATGAATGGGTATGTTCTAGCAAAGAAAATCCTTCGAGCAGGATATTATTGGCTTACTATGGAGCGAGATTGCTTTCGTTTTGTTCGCAAGTGCCACTAGTGTCAGATTCACAGCGATTTGATTCACTCGCCTCCTTCAGAATTATATCCTATGTTGGATCCTTGGCCTTTTGTTGCTTGGGGAATGGACGTCATCAGCCCAATCGAGCCAAAAGCTTCAAATGGGCACAAATTCATCTTGGTTGCAATTGATTATTTCACCAAATGGGTGGAAGCTATTACATTGAAAGCGGTTACCAAGAAAGAAGTAGTAAACTTTTTTCACTCCAACATCATCTATCATTTCAGTATTCCAAAAACCATTATTACAGATAATGCTGCTAATTTGAATAGTCATCTGATGAAGGAGGTATGCGAACAATTTAAAATGGAGCATCGCAATTCTACTCCTTACCGGCCCAAAGCTAATGGAGCTGTTGAAGCTGCAAACAAGAACATCAAGAAGATTCTTAGGAAGATGGTCCAAGGGTCTAGACAATGGCACGAGAAACTGCCTTTTGCTCTTTTGGGATACCGGACAACTGTCCGTACATCAGTTGGCGCAACGCCCTACTTGCTGGTTTATGGCACTGAAGCAGTCATACCTGCGGAAGTTGAGATTCCCTCTCTCCGAATCATTGTTGAAGCAGGAATTGAGGACACTGAATGGGTCAAGTCCCGACTGGAACAATTGAGTTTAATTGATGAAAAGCGTTTGGCGGCAGTTTGTTTTGGTCAGTTATACCAACAAAGAATGGCATGCGCTTACAATAAGAAAGTGCACCCAAGACAGTTTGAGGTAGGACAACTCGTCTTGAAATGTATCTTTCCGCACCAGGAAGAAGCAAAAGGAAAGTTCTCCCCGAATTGGCAAGGTCCTTACCTCGTCAAGAAAGTATTATCAAAAAGAGTTATACACTTGGCAGATATAGAAGGCAAGGTGATTGATATATCCGTCAATACGGATGCGGTCAAGAGATACTATGTATGACATAACTCTATTGGGGCATTTTTATATTTTCAGGTTGGGATANCTTAATAAAAAAAAAAGTAAAAAAAAAAAAAAGAAAAAAAAAATCAAAGAAAAAAATCAAAAAAAAAATCATCAAAATGAGTTCATGTTAATTGAACTACGTCCGACCTGATTCCGAAAGGATACGTAGGCAGCCTCACTCTAGGTTCGGTCATAATAAAATAAAAATATACATTTCCCAGTATTCAAAGAAACTGGGGCATGATTTTATTTTATTTTTCGACGGTTTTCTGTCCAAATGGTTCCAAAAGTTGTAATTCAGTTGAATAGTTCTTTTTACCTTTTCCTTTTAATACCTTCTGATCAACTTTCAAGAATGCTAAGTTGGTATATTACGGTGATGCCTCATCCATTGTAAAGAGAGAAAAATAAAATGAGAGAGTCTTATTGGTGAAAACCCTCAAAGGCACTATAAGGCAATGGTGAGTTGAGAGAAAGACAAATGAGATAGGTCAATCGGTGAAAACCCAAAAAGGGCATCGTTGATCGATTTAGGCCTTTATATATCCCGGCACAAGCATGGTTAAGACAATGAACTCAGTTTCAAAGTGAAGCTTACAATGGATTTTGAGAATTAGACGGTTCAGACGGATCGGGCATCCAGTCCAAAGTGTATGTCATGTTAATTGAAGTCAGCATATTCCTCCAGATAAGTCCTTTACATTTTTATTTTTATTCTCTGAAAGGCAAACTTCTTGATTAAGTTGTAGTACCTATTTGTTTACCTTCTTGTTTTATTTCGTACTATTCTTTTTGAGTCCTCTTCAGTCTAATTTCGTCAAAGCAAAGCAAAGAAAAGGCCACAAAATTGGTTACAGTTTCCCTGTTATATGAAGCAAAACTTTCTGGGCATGAACATGCATGGGCAAAGGCATAAAGCCATCTTCGATTTTTCATGATGAGCAAAAGGCTTAAAGGACTGAACAATGTGTCAACGGTCAACAAAAGTTACTCGGTTAAAAGTTGTTCTGGGAGCAAGGTTGTTTGCACCATAAACACAAATGGTGATCGGCGCAAAATAGTCAGGTTTTGATGTTGAGAAAGAAGATCTCCAGAATGTAATGACAGAATCTCCCGGCAATTTGTACGACCATTGACGGAGTCAGTGTTTTTAACAAGTGCAATGGATGCAAGGTCAAGTCACCTAAGAGACCAAGGCCACAAACTGACCACCATTTTAAAACTAACGAATCTTTCTTTGTTCAGTACAGGAACAAAACAATTTTAAGAAACAATTTATAGAAGGACGAACATCACCAAGTGAAGTCCTCAAATCCTTGATTTCCTTCTAATATACATGTAATCATATTATTTTTAGTTACACTATAGGAAATACCCTATCTTCACCACAGGGTACTACATCCCCTGGCTGCATTACTTTTTGCAAACATAGGGTACGACATTCCCTAGTAGCATCTCAGAGTTTCACAAGCCTTATCTTATTGTCAGCACAGGGTACTACATCCCTTGGCTGCATTGCTTGTTGCCAACATAGGGTACGACATTCCCTAGTAGCATTTCAGAGCGCCACGAGTGTCATTTTGTTGCAAACACAGGGTACTACATTCCCAGGTTGCATTTTATTGCCAGCATAGGGTACGACATTCCCTAGTAGCATCTCAGAGTTCCACGAACCTCATTTTATTGCCAAACACATGGTACTACATCCCCTAGTTGTATTTCTCATTGCTAACATAGGGTACGACATTCCCTAGTAGAATCTAAGAGTTCCACGAACCTCATTTTATTGCCAAACACATGGTACTACATCCCCTAGTTGTATTTCTCATTGCTAACATAGGGTACGACATTCCCTAGTAGCATCTCAGGGAGCCACGAGCTTCATCTTATTTCCAACACAGGGTACTACATCCCCTGGTTGTATTTCTCGTTGCTAATATAGGGTACGCCATTCCCTAGTAGCATCTCAGAGTGCCACGAGCCTCATTTTATTGCCAACACAGGTTACTACATCCCCTGGTTGCATTACTTTTTTCCAACATAGGGTACGACATTCCCTAGTAGCATTTCAAAGCAACATGAGTGTCATTTTGTTGCAAACATAGGGTACGACATTCCCTAGTAGCATTTCAAAGCACCATGAGTGTCATTTTGTTGCAAAAATAGGGTACAACATTCCCTAGTAGAATCTCAGTGAGCCATGAGCCTCACCTTATTGCCAACACAGGGTACTACATCCCCTGACTGCATCGTTTTGCCAACATAGGGTACGACATTCCCTAGTAGCATCATATAGTTCCACGAGCCTCATCTTATCATCTACACAGGGTACTACATCCCCTTATTGCCTTCATTCTTGTTAACACTGGTTACGACATCCCCTACTATTTATATAAAAAAAATGTGTGTCTTTTCCAATTCTTTATTCTGCAATAGCAAAGATAGTTTAATGTGTTTTCAATAACTCACAAAAATTTCCTAGTGCAAACTGGGGCAGAAATTCTTGTTCATTTTGTTTGTTTGTGATAGCTTGTAGGTTTTTCTACAAAGCACGAATTGGATGTGCAAAAATAAGATTCCAGCTCTTGCCGGAGAAAATGGAATGTTGACCCCAATACCAGCCGTGACTAGTTTTGACGTAACGCATGCGGAAAATATAGTCAAGATCCATCCTTCCATCATCTGATCAAGAAACAAGCATGTAAGACTATTTCATAGTCTGTTGCATCGAGAGCATCGAGTTTCAGTCTAAAGTTAATGGGAGAAGCAAGTCAAAAATCAAGACAAGACTCTAGATGGCATTTATAAAAGAATTTTGTAACTCTTGGATTTCAAGAGTATGTAATTTTCTTTTCAGTTTGATGTAATAGTCGGAACTGCGGATCGAAACCTCGATGGAACTTCACTCGACTCTCCCTCAAAGTATACTCTATCAGCCATCTTTCACTCGAACTACACATGACCTGATTCCCTTATAACCCGGGATATGTAGGCATCCTAAAATCAAGGTTCGGTCACATCTTTTTCTTTTATCTTCTTTTTGTTTTCAAATAATAGTGAGGTCAAAAATTAGTCACCATATTCATTTTCTTTGCCTGAAAACTCTTCATGTTTCCAAGCAAAGAGGGGCATGCTGTGAACAACTAATTTTTTACCACACCCAAATTCTATAATAGTGTAAATATTTGTGTTTTACGTCTAATCTTGATATTTTAAACCATTATCTCACTTTTAATAGAGTTTATAAAAACTACAAAAAAAAATCATATTCTTAGAGTATAAATTTTTTTTTTATTTTTTTTTAATAGAAGGAAACTTTTTAAAAATATATATATTTGGTTTCTTTTAATTAGAATTTACATAAGTAAGCTATTGTATTTTTTAAGTATTATTTAAATTATATGTAAATAATTAGATTTCTTATATTAAAGTTAGTTGATTAATATTCTTGTCTTAGAATTTTACTTTTTACTTTATTTATTAAAAAGAAAGAAAAAAGAGGGGCAATTAAATTAACATCACTTTTTCACTAAAATTGGCAACAATTTCATCCCAAAATTAAAGATTTTACTCACCTATGAATCCCACTCCTTTCACGTCGATATACTCCAACCTACACCTCACGTCTCAATTCTTTTCTGAACCTCAATCCCACGTCTTCACTTTAACTTATTGGAAAGACTTGATAACTACCCTTGTTTCTTCTTTATAAAAGGAAAAGTAACGTAGAAAAGGAAAGGAGGAAGAGGTTAGAACATAAGAAGATAAGAAAAAGGAAAAAAAAGTGACGGGAGTAACAACTAGAAAGAAAAAGGAGAGGACAACAACTTCATCGGAAACAAAAAATGCAGCAGTCGTCTTTTCTTTTTCCTTAACCTCTAGTGGAATCTGTTCGAGGTTTATAAATTCAGTTCGAGTTCTGGTCCGTACCTTGCTTGAAGATTAATCTTTTAGACTTTTCTTACTGCACCTGTTGGGAATATTATCAACAATAAAGGTTTCATTCTTTCATACTCTATCTCTTTATTTTGTTCTTACCTGATGCTTGAATGAAAATGTGTGAACACTGTTTAATGTTTATTCATAGTGTATCGAGTTGAAATTTTATTTTTATTTACCTTTGTTTGGTTATCTAAACATTAAAATGAGAAGGCTATTGGTATATTATTCAGTACTTATCATAACGCTCTAGTGGCTATTTATCAATATAAAATTGTGCCATCAAGATTATACTATTAATTTTGGTGTTAAATTGGCATATGTGTTGTAGATATAAGAAAAATAACGTGATTATGTATATGTTACAGCTTTGGTTTCCTTTAGTTAAATGTTTGTTGTTCTCGACTTCTCGTCCTACGCTCATTGTATGCTTTTGTTGCTTTGTGTACTATCACAAATTTTAATTTATTATACTCCACTATTGTGCATATTTTATATAATGTTGTTTCAAATATAGACTTATGAGATAATATTTTGTGCCATGTAAAGTTGAGGGAACTGTTTGATTTAATTAGAAACTGTAGTTTTTTTAATCCTTTCTTGATTTATAACATTAGCATTAAAGATTAGCACTTTATTAAGTTATGACATTTCTTTAATAATCTTCTTAATTCCAAGTAGTTTAATTTTACACTTCCTCTACAACTATTTCCATAAATGATGACTTCACAGCGATCTCAAAACAGTTTAGGGAAATAACTCTAAATACACTCGAAAAAGTGTACATGCACTTTGAGTATTAGCTCATGTGATCATACCCGAACCTTGGATTGATATGCTTAAGCAATAAAGGGTCATGTGCGCATTTCGCAACTCGATGCCTTTAAATTTAAAATAATTATGTTATAACCATGTGTACATTCCGTACTTTGGTTTAACATTTAATTTCAAAGAAGTACCTTGAGTGCATACCGCATCTAGGTTACAATAATTAATAAAATATAATAATTAATTAAGCGGTAATAAATAAGCCATAATCAATAAAATACAAGAATAGCTAAAAATTGATTTAAGCCTTACATTAGTCAATAAAGTGACTGTGCTAGAACCACGGGACTCGAGGGGTGCCTTACACCTTCCCCTAGGTCAACAAAATTCCTTACTCAGTCTTCTGTTTTCATAGACCATGAATTAGGAGTCAAATCTTCCTTTTGACAAGGGATTCAATAAAAGGTGACTTGGAACACCAAAACTCAATTCCAAGTGACGACTCTAAATAATGAATAATTCCTTTCCAAAACGTCACTTCGATTGGAAAAACTCTTCTAACTCAACCTCGTAATAAGGTTGCGTGGACCTAAAAGAGGTGTGACACCTACAATCTTGTCTCTCTACATACTTTATCTTGCGACCTATGCATATCCATTTATACTACTCACAACCTTCCTTCAACTCCCTTGCACCATAGATTTCCTTGTGTTATTCTAGAATATCAAGTGAGACATCACATCGTCTCTAACTCTTCTTTTACTTTCTTAACTAGACCTCTCGATACCTAGAAATCATAGGCTATGAGATATGTCGTTGACGAGGCCTCTATCATTCCTGGATATTGAATCCCCGTGGTTCTATCCTTCTATTCGAAGTATGGACTATTCCCAACCTTATGCATCTGAGTATCTCATATGTTGTTCACTTTTACCTTACTTACCTTAACATCTCTCATCACATCTTCTACCTCTTTCATGACCTCCTTTCCACATAGGTATAATTCATATTCACAATTTAAAGCTCTATTATAATACTTGCACCTCTGGTGTATACACAATCTGGTGAGAGCTTCATACCGACTTCTTATAAGGCTGGTACTTCTTCTAGCTGGCTTCCTTATAGACCCACTACAGAATATGGTTGTTGCATTATCTCTCTTGCACCTCTGATATTAAGAGTGATTCTTCCATGTTCTCAAGCAATTTCTATAATTTTCTGGGTCCAATAATCAGACTCTTGATTTACTTCATTGTTGTAACTGTTTAATTTCCTCTTCCTTCTGATCAACCTTTATGTAAGCTTAAGCTATATTCCAATCTGTGGCTCACGGTATTAGTCATTACTTTAGCCTTACACGGATGCTATGGAATATCCATGATACAATCCTCTAACAATTCAACCCTTTGTCTATGACATGGGCTCAATTCTTTCTTTTAACTTATACCGAAATCCTCTACGGTTGTATGGTTGTCAACATAAATGCTACATAATACCCCAAAATCTCAAGTGCATTCTTAATGTAATTATCTCTGGATCATTGATCGAGTAATTCCTCTCATTCCTTCTCAACTTTCTTTAAATGCAAGCAATTGCTTTTCCTGGTCGTTCTTCCCCCTTGTTGCGTGCATACTTAGCTTATCTTAGTTCCCATACATTTTGGAATTCCATACAACTCATATGATCTTGAAAATCACTTTTGATTTTACCTCCCGTTCATTTGCCATGGTAGGTTCCATTTTCTTATGGAGTGCATACAATGTTGTTGTGAGACTGTTGTTATAAGACCATTTCCTCCTTAGGTCACTAAGCTTAGGTTGAAGCATTCTTTCTTACTTCCTCAGCTAGTCTTTCATTGTAGTACTTAGGGTGAACCCTCAACTCTTGTAAAGCTGTGAGCTTATTACAGACCCTTTTGATGTCCTTCCTTGCCTATAACCATCCGTAGTTGCTTACCTCCATGCCCTTGTACTTGTAGGGTTGCTTCTGAACATTATATTTTGGTTGTCTTCCCAGTGGCACTTTCTTTTATCTCCATAACACTCATATGGTACCTTTAGCTACCCCAACTTCTATTTGGATATATCTCAAGAATTATAATGACATTACTGCGAGGCTGAATTCTCCATGTTGGGTTTTACTATGCTCATCTTACACGATCTGCTGACTCGTCTGTAACCTCCTATTTAGCCACAACTGGGCTTTTCCTGATCAATTACTAACTACTCATTGGCCCATTCTCATATCAATATTTCGCGTAATTTTTCTTTGGTTATTTCCTTTGTCTTAACTTATGTCTCGCACTGGCTTCTTATTTATTAATAACAGCTCGGGTAGGAACCTTTACTTCCTCTCCTTGACGTCGTGCTTGCACAATATTCCGGAATTGTAGTGTATCTGTAGGATTTGGATAGTTCCATCTCATTCCTTTTTTATTTTTTATTGCATTCTTCCTTTTCGATTCCATAGTCACTAGAACCACCTGATTCTGACTTAATGCCACATCACTCCATATTCTCCCCTTTTGGGGAGTACTAAGAGCTAAAGCCATGAGGATCTACCTATAGATGTCTTACATCTTCATCTTTGGCGTCATTTCACAACATTACTGATCCTTACTCGCCTTGCGGCAATCATTCTATACCAAGGATAACTAATTCCCTTACTCTCGATGGTGACACTTAGCGCAACTAGCACATACAGTCCCTTAAGCTTAACTTTGCTCACATTGCTTGCTTTAGGGAAGCGTCTTCCTGAATGACCTTTCTCTGAATTTCTTATGAATCTTTTTCCGTTGTCTATTCTATTATGGCCGAAACGCAAATATGAAATTCTCATGATATAAACCATTATCAAATCACTCAATCCTTAATTCATGCTTAGTTTACCTTTTTCACCTGTCCATACTGATTTCTATTACTCTAGGGTCTAACCTTTCCTTCTGGTAGTGGCATTGGAGTCACGAGCTTATTTCTCGAAATGATGATGTGACTTTATGGCCTATATTCTTTTGTTGTCTCAAGGCCTGTCACCTCTCGCTCTTTTTCTTCATTTGACTATAGATTCTGTAACACTCTACCATTGTCGCCCATGTATCACATCTTACTCATAATTCTTCCTCATCTCTCTTCTCATTACTCTTCTAATATTTCTACCTATCCCTTTCTTGTGAAAATTTCAACAAGACATTCTTTAGCTTTTAGCTCTCCTTGCTTCATCCATCGGCTCTTCGGGTTGCTCAACGTCCTTGCTCTACTAGGGACGAGAGTCACACTTAAGGTAATATTTATCCCTTCCATGCATTTTAGTGCCTATCTTCGGCACTCTTTTTTTTTATCATGCTAGTATTCATATCAAATTGTAATATTCTAGAGTGCATCACCTGGGTGCCTCACACCTTTGTAATATCCTTCTAAAATGTCAACTAACACAACAATCCATGTACTATTTTTGGTTACTCTAACCCCAGCCGGATCCTAATATCTTGTTCTTTTCTTAAACTACACATGTTAGCCCCCAATAAGGTATAACTAAGATGGGTGTGGCTAATTTTACATACGTCGGTTACTGTTGAAGGTAAGTCACAATGCTTATAATTTTCTGCCGAAGTTGAAAATACCAATAGTCTTCATTAACTAGGTACCTCTTACCCTTCTCATCTTGCTCCTTTACTTGTTGAAGCTTGTATCTATCTTCTGAATTTCTCATTACCTTTCACCATAGAGGTGGATAGATATTCTTTCCTTAAGGCTCCTTATCAAGAAGCTTACATATAAGGTACACACATGTTCTGCTGAAGACCTCACATTTGTCCATCATAGGAATGATGCAAACTCGAGTTCCCCTAACTCAACTCTTCCACGGCTATATCTCTACTAACCATTTTTCTGGATGTAGGTATCGTTTTATTATGAGTAAGATAGAGTTTAGGAAATTGGGTTCTTACAACCGAGCTCTACCACACGATCTAGAGTAAGGAGAAAGAGTGACAGTCCTAAATGACCTGTAGCCTCCTGCTTATAGGTTTGGTGCACGACACACCCATAAACAAGACTCTACTAGACACGTCTTGTAGATTCTCTAGGACAGAACTGCTTTGATACCACTTTTGTCGTGCCCCAAACCTGGGGGCGAGACCGGCACCTAGTGCCTCACCTATCCTTGCGTTCTAACTTGTAACTAACGGACTCTGAACATATGATGTCATACTTTGGCCATGGGCCACATTTCAAGACAACTGCCAATGTTAACTAAATGTCGATATAAAACTGGGCCGACAAGGCCGTCATAATTATTACAGCTAAAAAACCAACCAAATATACATACAAGGCCTGTAAGCCCAACATACTGCACTAACTGACAAGATATGTCTACAAGCCTCTATTGATGTATATACTGTGATCGGAATAGCTCCCCGACCTACTCATAACATATATACAAGATATACGTAAGGCTCTAGACCTGGCAACTCCGAAAGGTATGGAGCTTACTGATCAAGCTAAACTCAGACAACACTTAATAAAGAGGCCTACCCGTCTGTCTGTCTGAACCTGCACGCATAAAATGCAGCGCCCCTAGAAAGGGACGTCAGTACAAAATAATGTACCGAGTATGTAAAGGAAATACTAAAAGCTGAAACTGAACTAATAATATAATAACTGCAAGTAGCTGGAAGTCAAAGAAAATATGAAGATATGCTTACCTGTTGATACTGACTCAACACTTTCAATATAGTAAGTAAAATAATTGCCCGACCCTATAAGGCTCGGTATATATATATATATATATATATATAACTTCTCTGTCATAGTAGGCTCGCTCATAGGCACTCGGCCATACTAGGCTCTGTATCTCGACCAACTGGGCTCGCTCATAGGCGCTCGGCCACAGTGGGCTCGGTATATAACTTACCATCTGATCTGAGGTTGCCCAATAGGGGCCTGCACATCGATTATAGCTCGACGGTAATGAAAATAATATAATTCAATATATATAGATTCTCTTCTCTCTTGATCGGAATAAGAAAATTTATTGAATATGAATCCTGATAAGGAGAATACTGTAACTTATAGAACAAGAAAAATATACGTAAATTTCAGGATATGAATTTTTCTTTATGCCTCGTTATCAGACTCGTGTAATTATGAGATCATGCAAAATGAAAGAAGGGCTTAGCCTTAACATACATGGAGTAGGAAAACTCTGTATAATATTCTTGGAGAATATTACACCGTACTCCTTTAGAATCGCAAAATTTTACGTTGCTACGATTCTAACAAATTCTCGTTGGAAACCTTCATGAATTGAATTTTAGCTTCTGTTCCTAACATATTTTGAACTATTTGTTTCTTGCTCTTTGGATATGAACGTCCTTGGTTCTCTTTTTGTCTAAAATGAAAATAGAAACAAAGACTTATCTTTCTTCTGATTGTTATCTAAAATAAAGAATGAAATCAAAGACTTGTAGTAAGTCTTACCTATTAAATTCAAGACTTGGATCATGAAGGCTTCTTTCTTGAAGTCTTCAACATTACCATTAAGCACTTTAACCTTGAAGACTTAAGTCTTGAATTCTTTATGACTAAGTACTTTAATGTCTTTCCACTTTTTCCTCAATTGTATGAGTCATATGTACATAGATATAGTGGCTTCCACGTGGGGTGGGGTCGAAAATATTAATCATTATCCACTTATTAGGTAATCAGGTACTGTCCCGTTACCCGGTAAATAACCAATTACCCATAAAATTAAGAATTATCCCAAATTACTTAAAATATTGCTCATTTTAGCATACCTTATACACCTCACTATCATGGCCATTTGGTACCTTGTATGGTACTAGTCCACAAATACCGGGTATTCTTACCCTCTCACCTTCACCAATTTACTCATCACTTGTTTAAAATAGCATAATGCTTATAATCACAAAATAATTTCATTTTCGAACTTGCGTCGATTAACTTACGACGAAACTTTAACATTCGAAAGTGCGGGATGTACCATCTCATTTTGGAGCTTACATTAATGTATTTATGCATACTTTCATGTACGAAAATATGGGGTGTAACAAATCCGATGAGGAATATGAGGTAAGTATAATTCATCTCAAAGACAAGATTAAATTTTTGTCTAAAGAAAAGCTATCTGAGTTACTTCTAGATTTCATTGATGAATTTGAGGATATAAACAATGAAAAGGAACAGTTGTCCAAGGAATGTGTGATCTTAAAAGCAAAGTGTAAGAACCTGGAACCTAGAGTTAGTGAGACTGTAAGTGAAAATACTGCACTAAAGAACCAGGTTCATGCATTTGAATCAAATATCCTAGAACTTAAGTCTGAAAACCTAAAACTGAAATTAGGAACAAGTAAGAAGACAGCTGATTGCACACAACTCACTCTAGAAGAAAATGTAGGTAAGCTGAAGATGAGTTATATAAGAGGATGAGAAGATAAGAATCTTGAAGGAAGATCTAGGCAAGGTCAAGCATGAACTAGACAAAATTTATAAATGGAATAGGTCTTCTGATGCTCTTTCATGGCTACAGGAACGTCATAGTAGTATTAGAAGAGGACTTGGCTTTTGGAATCTTCCACCTAAATGGGATCCCAAAAAAGTACCTTACACTTCCTGAGAACAAGATTTGTACTCACTGCGGTAAGACTGGTCACTATAAAAGTGAATGTAATGCAAAAAAAAAATGCCAGTCAAAAGAACAAAAGTTTTGTTCAAGGGAAGAGTTGGTTGCCAAGTTGGGCTAAAAAGAATTTAATTTATCCTTTTGCTTATAGAAAGGGACCCAAATTAGTTTGGGTTCCTAAGACTAACCCCTAATTTTCTTTTGCGGGTCAAAGTGAAGGGGAGCAGCCAAATATGATACACGGATAGTGGCTGCTCAAATCATATGACAGGTAGCCAGAACAAGTTCCTTTCACTTGAGGGCCTCAAAGGAGGTAATGTCTCCTTTGGAAATGGGAAGAAAGGTGAGATCATTGAGGTTGGAAAGGTAGGTAAGACTGATTCTCACTCTATTGAGAATGTCTACTTGATAGATAGCCTAAAATACAACCTAATCAGTGTATCACAATTGTGTGATAGAGGTAACTTGGTAGCATTCACCACTACCACATCTTTTGTGATAAATCTTACCACTGACAAGATTGTTTTGTAGGTAAAAAGAGTAAACAATATTTACATTGTAGATTTGTCCACATTTTCAGAAAATGAACTTACTTGCTTAAGTGTGCTTGATAATGATCCCTTCCTTTGGCACAAAATACTTGGACATGCCAGTCTAAGTCAACTCCACAAACTAGTCTCCAAGGACTTGGTGATAGGACTGCCTAACATTGTGTTCAGGGAATACAAAGTTTGTGAGGCTTGTGCAAGGGGGAAGCAGGTAAGATCCTCCTTCAAAAGCAAGAAATTGGTAAGTACCACCAGAACGATGGAACTGGTCCATATGGATCTTTGTGGACAAATGAGAACTCTGAGCAGAGGTGGTAAGAGATATATTATGGTGCTTGTTGATGCTTACTCTAGGTTTACTTGGACATTATTTTTGACATCTAAAAATGAAGCATTTGACATGTTCACTTCCTTTGTTAGAAAAACTCAAAAACAACTAGAATCAACTTGCATCAATTAGGTCTGATCATGGTATTGAATTTGAAAATGCTAAATTTGCTGAATTTTGTGATGTGCATGACATATATCATAACTTTTTTGCACTTAGGACTCCATAAGAAAATGGTGTAATTGAAAGAAAGAATAGTACATTGGAAGAAATGTCTAGGAATATGCTTCTTTTTAGTAAACTGCCTCATAGTTTCTAGCTGAAGCTGTGAACACTGCATGTTACATCATAAATAGGTGCATGACCAGATCTCTTGTTGAGAAGACTCCCTATGAGTTACTTAAAGGGAGAGAGCCAAATATAACCATCTTAGGACATTTGGATGCAAGTGCTTTGTGCACAATAATGGCAACGGCTCCCTAGGTAAGTATGATCTCAGAAGTGATGAGGGAGTATTCTTGGGATATTCGTCACATAGTAAAGCTTATAAGATTTATAACAAAAGAACTATGTGTGTAGAATAAAGTGTACATGTAGTTTTTGATGAAACTAACATTCTTCCTGAGAAACAGAAACATGAAGATGAAGAAATTTGGCTGGTAAGAAATTTAAATGAAATCACAGCCCAGACTGAAGCTGCACCAGAAGAAGGAACAAGTGATGGAACAGGTTCTTCTACACAGGGCAACCAGATAGGGGGAACTGAACAAAGAGGAACTGAATCTCAAACCTCGATGGAACCTGTCCATGAACCTATTCCACAGCAACAAAGCATTGAAAGAACATCAAGGGGAAACCAGTTGGTTGTGAAATCTTACAAGTATCAAAGTTCTCATCCCATTGAGAATATAATCACTAACCCAACCTCTGGAATCAAAACCAAATCTTTATTAAAGAATCTTTGTGCTTTTGATGCTTTCTTATCTCTTATTCAACCAAAAATGTTTTTGAGGCTTTGCAAGATGCAGACTGGGTAAATATAATGCAAGATGAACTCAACCAATTCGAAAGGAGTCGAGTTTGGCATCTTGTGCCAAGACCCAAGGACATATCAGTAATTGGCATAAAATAGGTCTTCAGAAACAAAAGCCTTAAGTAGAGATCATTTTGAGAGGAACAAGTTTGAATTAGGGATGATTAAAATCACCTAAAAGGACCAGTTCAAAGTTAAAGAAAAAAAATGAAAAAATAATTATTGGTTAGAAAGTCTGTAAATTTTGTATATAATTAGATTAAATCTTGCTCAGTCTCATACTTTCAACAGTCTACTCCTGTGTCATGTGCTAAAATGACTCATTAATCTCTAATGATATTTTCTCTGTTTTGGCAAATTTAGACTTACACAAGAGAATTTTCCGTGAAGAACCTAGTTCATCAAGATAAAAAGGTATGTTTTCTACACTCTGCATAATTTGAGATAATTATATTTGGATCATGAGCAGGGTCCTACCTAATTCCAAACTCCTTTTGGACTTATCTGTTACAAGTGAACCAGTTCCGTTCAAAAGAGTCCCAACCGAATGGAAGTACCTAGATTCTAGGGATACACTCCAACATCTCTTCAAAATTGAATTTCAGTTTGATTAGACTTCTAAGAGTCTGAAAAGTTGTAGTTACCCATCAATTATTCCTCTGTATATTGATCAGCTTTAGCATATTCCTTACTTCATCTCTCTCAAGCTATCAAAAACTCTCATTCTTCTTCCATCTTCCAAACACAATATAATTTTCTTCTCTTTCATACCCTAGCCCAGATATGTTGAACACCTATGAAAATATTTCATCACCACCATAGGAAACCACTTCCACACCTTCTACCACTCCTTCAACCACACAAATATCTAAGAAAAGTAGAGTAAAGATGATGGCTAGTAAGATTGTCGCTGAAGGAGAGCAAATCAAGAAAATAAATAAGCAATTGGAAGCAGGTAGGGAAGATGAATCCCAGAAATCTGAAGATTCATTTAAGTCTACTACTAAGGGGGAAGAAAGTAGGTATTCCGAAACTGAACAGGTATTTTCTGATTCTAAAGTTACTCCTGAGACAATTTCTGAAGTTGCTGCAAATTTGGAGAATAGATTTGTACTAGTAGGATCTATAGCAGATGTTGAGACTACAGAATCTGGAGAAGTTGGTGGTAAAAATAAAAAGGGAAAATAAAAAGAGAGAAAGGGTGCTAGGAGTACAGTGAGGGGAAAGGGTACAAGAGTGGATGATTCTTCACTCACTCCTGTTGGTCTAACAAAAGAAACTGGGGCAATGGTTGTTTGGGGAGAGGAATTTACTGAAATAGAAGAGAGTGTGAGCAAAACAAGGGGAAGTGGGTCTGGCGAAGCTCCTGAGGGGTTGGTTCAACTTGGGAAAAATATAGATGAACATGTTCCATCTGAATAGGAAACCCTCGCGGACCTGCTGATAGGGTTATCAATGGCACCAAAACTCATGTCATTCCCTATGGCTTCATTATAACAATTGTACTTGCACATTTTAAAGTACCTATGAAGAAGTGGGAGATTCGTACAAGCAAGGATCATTTTGGGGTTAATACTCCGTTTGCTTGCGATTATGAAGTCAATGTCACTCCTAAAGAAACTGGTTCATCCAAGAAGGTACCAGTGAATAACAAGTTCAGAGCTTTTGTGCTAGAAAGTGGGGATAAGGATGATGAGATTGAGAGGCTGAAGAAAAGGTTGGCAGAGGTGGAGACTGAGAGAGATGCTCTCAGAACTGAGTTGGCAAGAGAAAAGGAGAAGAATGATGGCATTCTTCAAGATATGTTGAAACTCCTCCAAGCCAAAAACCAAGCACCTGGACCTTCCCATCCTTTAGCCTCCTAGCCTAGTGTAGATTAACCAGTTACCCAGTTCGGGACTTTTTGTTTTTATTGCTCATGTTTCCAGTATTTTTATTTCTTCTTATGATTTGTGGTAGAATCTTATCAATCATCAATGAAATTCACTGTCTTTTGCTCTAATTGTTTGTTTATATTCCCTTGATGGTTAAAATTCTTAGCTTGATCTATGAGTAAGCTTTAAAATCTGAAGTAGCCTCAGTGGCCATGAGTAAGCTTTAAAATCTAATTATCTCACATTTTTATGCAGCTTTTCGATGATGCCAAAAGGGGGGAAATAATTAGGTTGTGCTGTAAACAAGTGTTGTTTAGCTTTGAACAAGTGATGTTTATAACCTAATGTACCTGGTCCTTGATGATAAGTGATAAAAAGGAAAAATGTTTCTAACATTGTGTTGGTGTTGAGCTGAGTTGAAACATGGCGTAAGCTTATGAAAAGCACAGAGTTTGTCATCATCAAAAAGGGGGAATTTATTGGCCCAATTAAATGTTAGTTTTGAAGATTGACAAAGGAACTCATGCATGAACCAGGTTTGAAATGGACAGATTCGAGTATGTGGGATGCACGTGAAGGAGATAAGCTTAAATTGGTGTATTTGATATCTCCTGATCGAAAAGGTTGCATAATTGATAAGGAAAAGGACTCCTTAATCAAAGAGAACATTATTCAAAATAAGCAATGAGTTAGAAGTTGAAATCAACTAGAACTCTTCCATCAAGGAAGAGTAGCATTAGAAATCTAGTTATTTCTTCATCTACTAACTCTATAAATTGCAGGATGTTCTCACTTTACGGGTGTTGCACAAACGCAGAAGTTAAACGTGAATTGAGAGCAAAATAGCAAGGCAATTTTGCAAGCAGTTCGAGTGTGATTCAAGTGTGCAAACCTGAAGCTACATGAACCGGATAGAAGAACCAGCTCCAAGTGTCTGTCTTTTATTCTAGTTCAGTTGTAGTATGTGTCTTCATATTGTACCTTTCAGCTTTATCTAGAGGCAATTGTAATAGGTACTCAGAGTTTTCAAGTTAGAGTTAACTTGAAGTTGTCGCAACACTTAGATGTTGTGTGCTGTAACGGGATTAGAGCTAATCCTAGGTTTACAAAAGAGTTTTTGTAAATGCAGTTTTTGGCTCAGTGAGTTTAGTGGAGAGTTTGGGAAAATCCTACTGGAAAGTAGCTCGTGGTTTTTTTACCTTTTGAGCCAGGTGTTTTCCATATAAAATACTTGTGTTCTTTACTTTCTGTATTTATTATTTCACAACAGTAGTAGTTGGAATACATAGAAGAACCAGNTTTAGAAAGTTGACTAAACAACGAATTCTAGCTATTCTTCTAGTTTTAATTAATAACATCGTGAACTCCCTGGCAACGACGCCAAAATTTGATCACGCCCAACTATGTCTTATAAAAAGGACTAAGCGGTCGTTGCAAATATAATCTGGTTTACAAGTCCGGAGTCGAATCCCACAGGGAATTAACCTACTAATCACAACTGCTAGTTGCGCAAGAATTCAAGTAATCAACTTCCAGAAATATTGAATAATGAGTTGAGTGTTTACTAACTCAAAGCAAAGTAATTAAAAGTAGTAATTTTATTATTAATAAAGCAAATGATGTAGACAAGATTGGAAAGGTCTAGGGTTACGATTTCCTCTCGTATCGGAATCCTCCCTGCTACATCTCCTATAAATTTTCCTAGATACTTTCAACGAATCGTGAGCACTTTAGGTGTCTTAATTCTCTTCTGAGCAAATACAACAATTTAGTAGACATATTCTTCTGAACTACGCTAGCTGGCACTAGTTTACCGCTCACTAAGATCGCACCAAGGTTTCGCTGTTCCTAATCCCACATTTAATCCCTCTGTATTGATCCCTTATATATGTTAGGAGTGATGTTGTTCAACAATTACCTAAATATGTACCTTTTTCCAAGTAATACACACCAAATAGGCATAGCCGATTGAGGGCCCTTCAATCAACCACAATAATCACATAGTTGAACAAGTAGAGAAAATCCAATGGCAAACTTATATTAAACGCAACAAAAATTCATCCTCCAAGAGGTTCCATCAAACCCTGGAATAAAGAGTTTAGATACTCATAATTATTTTCACAACTACAATATAAGAATTCATCACCAATAATAAAAAAAGGGAAGAAGAAAGATAAAAACTTGTTTCCAAATCTTCCGTCTTGCTCCTTGCTTGTTCTTGCCTTCAAAGATGTTGTGTAACCCTTAAAAAATCATTCTTTGAAGTATTTATATCACTTAGGGTTCCTAAGGGACGGAATTTTCTAATCCAACTTCGGCTGGGAGATGCTGGAATCCGTGTCTGCCTTTGCGCGTCGCGCGCCCTTTGACGTAGATTCAGCTTTTGAAATTCTTCCATTTCGCGAAGTGATCCGTGCCTTTGCTTCGCTTCGCTGTTTTGTGCCTTCACTTTTCTCCTTTTTCACGTCCGTTTTTGTGCCACGCACGAGAATAGACGAGCTCCCAATCCTTCAATTTTTTTTATTTTTCTTATTTTTTGCAATAATTTGATTTCTTTTGCTCCATTATCATTCAAGCTCACTCCTACAAATAAGAAATACGTAATGAGTATAATTCACTTCAAATATCATGTAATCTCCCTCAACTCACACGACAAATGAGATGAAAATACACTCAAAATCGTACACTTTTGGCCATTTATCAGTTACGCCAAGAAAGAAAGGAAAAGAAAAGAGAAGGACAATGATTGTTTTGATCTACTTATTGCTATAAAGTCATATTTCGTGGGAGTTCATTCATTCCATAACAAGTTTGGAATGACATTGTCAAAAAATTTCTTTTGCTGGTTTAAATTTCGTTGCATTTGATTATTTGATGTGCTTCAACATCAAATTATGCACTTTGAAACCATGAATCCGACTAGCTGACAAGTGACAGAAAGAAAAATTCATGGTGTAAAAAGGTACATGAAATTTAGAAGTTTCATTTGAGTGACTTAAGGTCAAATGCCGTTGTTTTATTTCATAGTCTTCTCTGCAGTGTTTTTTTTGTGTATTTGGAGGGCCTATCAAATCATTTCTTGGCCCATCAATTGTTTCTATATATCTATCCTTTATTATCATCCTCAAATAATTTAAACTTTTGATGGATGACATTAAACTTTAAAATTTAATTTCAACTGCTGAATAGATACTTTTCTAAGTCCATAGTTCTTAACCAGTTCTTTATCAACTTCTGCTGATCAGTATCTATCAAAGTTAAGGCCATCGGAAGTTCATATTTAATTTCAGCTGCTCTTAGAAGTTTATTGGGTTCTTCTTCAATGGACTGTCCTCAGACAGCCAGCCCTCACCAGGCTGCTGGCATTGCTAAATGCTCCGCCACGAAGCAAGCTTTCCCGAATACGACAGATGCGGAAGTGGCTAAAGAAGTCGGAGGAAGAAAGTTGTTGGACAACTGTATACACGAAGGTACATTCTATAATCTATAATATGTTCATTCATACCAATATACCTGCTAAAAAAAACCAATAAATTATCTTTTAAGTGTATATTTACTGTCTCTTCGTTTATATATGTTTGCTGCAGTAGAGGTTATTCCACATTCTTTCTCTATCCCCTTTTGATTGTCATGACGGAACAACATATTTTACTTGATCGGATGTTATCTCCTTTACATGATTAGCTTCAGATATTTCTAATGTAACTGGATTAACAATCAATTTTACGCTCATATAGGTTGTTGCATAATTTCTATATAAGCACCATCTCACTTAGTATAAAACTAAAATAGAATCAAATACTTAAGATGTTATCAATTGCTGCTGAAATTGAATTTTTGCAATATGGTCGCAGCATTAGACCTCGAAAATTAAAATTTTCACCAGGCAATTGATAATGAAATCATTGGAGATGAAAGAAAAAAAAGTAGCACAAAGCCAGAATCATATCCATTTTATTATAAAAATATATACATTACGGATAAAAGGGAGAGTAATACAAAAGGCGAACCACCAAATTCTGTAACGGCAATCCAGGACTTAGTTATCGGATAGCTGAATGGCATGTTTAGAAGGGAGAAAGGCGATCTGATCATCCTGAAGGAAATGACAAATAGGAGTAGTGCCAGGCTTAACTTTGAGCAGTACAAAAGGCAATCCTTTAGGATTCCAAAAAGATGTATCTTTGTGGCAGACTGATACTGCTTTCACTTTAGTTCCATCAGCACCAATCATAGATACCATAAATATCTTAGTAGGTCCTCCAATATGGCAGTTATACACTGCATATGCATAACTAAGCTTGTGGCATACCAAGTTATCTCCATCAGCTATCTCTTCAACTTCTTCAATGGTGTATTTTTGCAACATTTGAGTTTCCCCTTCTACCTCTGTTGTAACTGCAACAACATTATTTGTTCCTAGCATGGTTAAGCTGATTTCCACCATAGACTCCAAAGAAGTAGCACACCTTTTCTTCTCTCCTTTCATTGCTGGCTCTTCACAATGTCTGATTGTTTCCTCAATTGTTTGAGCATCCTTTGAGCTACTATCTATTGAAAAATGATTTAGTATTTCTGGAACTTTTTCCAATGAGAAGGGAATCGATTCCACAAATTGGCGAGACAAAAAAGGTGCTTCATTTTTATTTTTTAGAGATGGAAAGTTGATCACTTTTCCTTTCTCCAAGTTCGTTTCTAAGAAGTATGGTTTGTAAAGGTAATTTTCTGTAGGATCACTCTTGGCACTGCTTCCTTCATTTACCTGTTCGGGATCATTCATGGTAGTAGCATGATGCATGTAATGGCTTTGCCTTTTGAGATGATGAACCTCATCCTCTGCGGCGGCACGATCATAACCATATGGTTTGTGCAAACCATAATATACTTTCTCCTTAGTAGCCGTGTTATCTTGTTTGAGCTCATGAACCTCATCTTCTGTAGCAGCACGATCATAACCATATGGTTTGTGCACACCATAGTATACTTTCTCCTTAGTGACAGTGTTATCTTGTTTTAGCTCACGAAGCTCATCCTCCGTAGCAGCATGATCATAACCATACGGTTTATGCAAACCATAGTATACTTTCTCCTTAGTGGCAGTGTTATCTTGTTTCAGCTCACGAACCTCATCCTCCGTAGCAGCACGATCATAACCATATGGTTTGTGCAAACCATGGTATACTTTCTCCTTAGTGGCAGTATTATCTTGTTTTAGCTCACGGACGTCATCCTCTGTAGCAGCACGATCATAACCATACGGTTTATGCAAACCATAGTAAACCTTCTCCTTATTGGCAGTATTATCTTGTTTCAGCTCACGAACCTCATCTTCTGTAGCGGCGCGATCATAACCATATGGTTTGTGCAAACCATAGTATACTTTCTCCTTAGTGACAGTGTTATCTTGTTTCAGCTCACGAACCTCATCTTCTGTAGCAGCACGATCATAACCATATGGTTTATGCAAACCATTGTATACTTTCTCCTTAGTGGCAGTATTATCTTGTTTCAGCTCACGAACTTCATCTTCTGTAGTAGCGCGATCATAACCATATGGTTTGTGCAAACCATAATATACTTTCTCCTTAGTGATAGTGTTATCTTGTTTTAGCTCACGGACGTCATCCTCTGTAGCAGCACGATCATAACCATACGGTTTCTGCAAACCATAGTAAACCTTCTCCTTATCGGCAGTATTATCTTGTTTCAGCTCACGAACCTCATCTTCTGTAGCGGCGCGATCATAACCATATGGTTTGTGCAAACCATAGTAAACCTTCTCCTTATTGGCAGTATTATCTTGTTTCAGCTCACGAACCTCATCTTCTGTAGCGGCGCGATCATAACCATATGGTTTGTGCAAACCATAGTATACTTTCTCCTTAGTGACAGTGTTATCTTGTTTCAGCTCACGAACCTCATCCTCTGTAGCAGCACGATCATAACCATATGGTTTATGCAAACCATAGTATACTTTCTCCTTAGTGGCAGTGTTATCTTGTTTTAGCTCACGAACCTCATCCTCCGTAGCAGCACGATCATAACCATATGGTTTGTGCAAACCATGGTATACTTTCTCCTTAGTGGCAGTATTATCTTGTTTTAGCTCACGGACGTCATCCTCTGTAGCAGCACGATCATAACCATACGGTTTATGCAAACCATAGTAAACCTTCTCCTTATTGGCAGTATTATCTTGTTTCAGCTCACGAACCTCATCTTCCGTAGCAGCGCGATCATAACCATATGGTTTGTGCAAACCATAGTATACTTTCTCCTTAGTGGCAGTGTTATCTTGTTTTAGCTCACGAACCTCATCCTCCGTAGCAGCACGATCATAACCATATGGTTTGTGCAAACCATGGTATACTTTCTCCTTAGTGGCAGTATTATCTTGTTTTAGCTCACGGACGTCATCCTCTGTAGCAGCACGATCATAACCATACGGTTTATGCAAACCATAGTAAACCTTCTCCTTATTGGCAGTATTATCTTGTTTCAGCTCACGAACCTCATCTTCCGTAGCAGCGCGATCATAACCATATGGTTTGTGCAAACCATAGTATACTTTCTCCTTAGTGGCAGTGTTATCTTGTTTTAGCTCACGAACCTCATCCTCCGTAGCAGCACGATCATAACCATATGGTTTGTGCAAACCATGGTATACTTTCTCCTTAGTGGCAGTATTATCTTGTTTTAGCTCACGGACGTCATCCTCTGTAGCAGCACGATCATAACCATACGGTTTATGCAAACCATAGTAAACCTTCTCCTTATTGGCAGTATTATCTTGTTTCAGCTCACGAACCTCATCTTCCGTAGCAGCGCGATCATAACCATATGGTTTGTGCAAACCATAGTATACTTTCTCCTTAGTGGCAGTGTTATCTTGTTTTAGCTCACGAACCTCATCCTCCGTAGCAGCACGATCATAACCATATGGTTTGTGCAAACCATGGTATACTTTCTCCTTAGTGGCAGTATTATCTTGTTTTAGCTCACGGACGTCATCCTCTGTAGCAGCACGATCATAACCATACGGTTTATGCAAACCATAGTAAACCTTCTCCTTATTGGCAGTATTATCTTGTTTCAGCTCACGAACCTCATCTTCCGTAGCAGCGCGATCATAACCATATGGTTTGTGCAAACCGTAGTGTACTTTTTCCTTAGTGTCAGTGTTACCTTGTTTTAGCTCATTAATCTCATTTTCTGTAGAAGTACAAAGGCAATCATTTTTCTCAAACGGTTGAATAATATGACCAAATTAAGTGGCGCTTCATTGATGGTGCTCAAGAAAAAGAGTTTGGTCGCTAAAAAGACAGTTATCTAGCCAAAGTTTATTTGGATGTCAATCATGTTTCTCCGATTCTTTGCATGTGGTGATATTCCATAGTGTTATGCAGTAAAATTATTGTTTTCTCTCAAGATGATCATGAGGTCTAGAAACAGTAGTAACATGCCACTCGGCAATTAAACCATGCACTGGTCATATGTGTAGTAGCTCAATTGAGCAATATAGGTCATTTGCAGGGATCATGCAGGAGGATTAATTATGGCATTTGCTCAATCAGTTGGAAAAGTTAGCAGAAAAATGGCTGAAGCTAAGGCTACTCTTGCTAGAATTAGTTGGTGTATCCAAAATAATTTTGACAAGATCATATTGGAAAGTGACTCTTTGCTAGTCATAGATTTGATTAGATGAAGGGTCCTTGGCAGATGATGGAAATTATTAAACAGATTTCAAGATATTATTTGCCAGGTAAATTGTGAGGCAAATCACTGTTATAGGGAGGCTAATCAAGTCGCAGATGCACTAGCCAAGTGGAGTATTGAAAATGATGAACTGCAGATATATTCCTCAAGCGATTTACCTGGCCCTGCTATAGCTCGGGCCTCACAGTTTAGACAATATTCAGATGCTGTCTTTTAGGCATAAGCAGAGGAAGAATGTATTTTTGTACTCCCTCTATTCCAATTTACGTAAACATGTTTGATTGGGCACGAAGTTTAAGAAAAATGAAGACTTTTGAAATTTATGGTCCTAAACAAGTTAAAAGGACCCAGAGTATTTGTGTGGTTATAAAAATTTCTCATTAAGGGTAGAATTGTAAGTTTAAGCTAAGTGTTTTCAAATTTAGAAAGGGGTTATTCGTTTTGGAACGGACCAAAAAGAAAATCGATTGACATAAATTGGAACTGAGAGAATAATATAATAAGTGTAAAGAGCATGGATAATTAGAGCTTATAGATCTATTATTTTTTGTAGATGGATCAAGCTGTAGGTTTAGCTTGTATATCCTCTATCACTCCTTTTGTTTAGTAGAAATTGTCAACTGATGCTAATCCAGTCCAGGTCTTCTAGTGAGGTTTGGACGTTGGCTCTGCCTCTTTTCCTTGTATTTTTTCTGGTTTAATGATAGGGTCATGCTTAGGGGTGTCAATGGTTCAGTTCGGCCGGCTATTTTATAAACTTTGTACCATACGAATATTTTGGTTATTCTATTATGTATAACAAAATTAAACTTTTTGAAACCGTCTCAATCATGCGGTTTTCCATCGGTATCAGTAAGGTTCGGTTAATTTTCGATATTTTTTTAAATGTCATGTAAAAATCACTAGTAAAAGTAGGATACAATAACATACATACTTTTATAGAACGTAGAAAAACTCTCTAGACATTTTTACAGTTTAAATGATGATGAATTATGAAAACATGAAAGATGGTCATAGTATAGATCCATCAACTACGCTACCACTGCGTAAAAGAAAACTAAGCAAAGACAAAGAAAAAATAAATCGCACAAGTAGAAAGATATTAACCAAGTTGGGACTCAAAAATAAAGTCTATAAAAGATTAAATATTCAAAAAGATAAATCTAAATCATACGAACGGAATCATATTCAATACATTGTAGTTTGTTATTCATAATCATTAGAATACTTTGTTTCTTGCCGGTAAATATGCTGAAATAATTTAGTTTCAATAGGAGTAGCATAGTAGATTTGGGAATTAGGATTTTGATCTTAATTACTTGTTGGCTCGTAACCATTTTCATAATTCCAAGACCCAAGGAAAAATTTAGTACTTTATTATTTTGAAACATAATATATAAATATATTTTCCGCATATAAATTTATTCGGTAGGGTTCGATATTTTTTTGGCTTATTTTCATACAATAAAAATACTATTCTAATTATCGGTATGATTGTAAATTTATAGAAAAACCTACCGTTTTATTAATAAAATCATAAATTAATTCGGTATGGTACGATTCAATCGATTTAATCGATTTGAAAATATTCATTGACACTCCTAGTCATGCCAACATACGGCGTAATCAATTAAAAACATTGAGCAATATAGATAAGTTAGATCGGATGTTCTCTCACCATCCAAAACAATATCTCTCGAGTTTAATTAAGACAAACCTGCTAGGGGAAGGGAATCCTTGATCACTTTAGGGATTTGAGTGTCGGGCATTTTTACTTTCCAATAAACTTCTGGAGATATAGCTGCATGACTTGCTACAAAAGCGAGCTGCATATATACAACAATAAACATTTTCTTTTTTGTTATTTTTTCCATGTAAACAATAAGTAGAATCAAACAAGGAGCTAAAATTTGAACTTCATGAGATCTAAATTTAAGAATAATTATACTAGAAAATAGGTTCCAAATTTAACGTGTACATATTTAATGAATATATTAACATAAATATAAAGTTTGAACTACAGTTAAAGGGTCTAACTGATACGATAGCCTACTTTCTTGTATCTACGACTATTATTAGCCTTCTCGAAAACTCTGTTAAATCAATTGGCGATTTTTTTTTTAATACGAATAATATTTTCAGAATGAAATGATTATTAGAAATGACCGAAAAATAAATTCTTAGAGATAAGACAAAAACTATATGTATGAAATTGCTACTCACCCAAAAAATGGTGAGCGAGTATAGCAGCTGCAACTTCATTATTTGCTACTGTAGAGTGTAGAATAGCTAAAAGACTGAAAGCAAAAGATGGATTGAACCAGAACAGAAACTCTTAATTTATATGCATGGATCTAATACTACCCACTTAATCAAAACAGAAATTCGAGATTAATTAGTGCGCAATTTGAGATTAATTAGTGTGCAATTATTGTTGCGCTGACATCAACGGCCATGAATCATCACTATGTGCATGGATGACTTATTACTTATTTTGTTGTGCAGTAGGTGTTGAAAGCTAAATGAGAGTGTTAAAATAATTGTTTATAACAAGTAGAACTTATTACCTCAAAAAAATAAGGCAGACAATATTTACTACGTACTACTGGATCATATTATATATATATAGATAATTCAATAGTTATTTACATAATTGTATTTACGTTAATTTCAGATGTCTCATATATGGAAAGGCCCTTAACAACGGGCTTTTGCATCCGTACTCACTTTTTGTGCACGTTTTAACTTATACCCGTTTTGTAAAAAAAATTGCATCCATACCCGCTTTTGCGCATACTTCAGCATGCGGGGCTGAAGTAGCAAAGGTAATCACGTAAAACTTCAGCATTCTAGTAGACGGGCCTGAAGTAGCTTGCGAACTCCCAAGTTATAAAGACAACAACTTCAGCATACGGGGCTGAAGTTTCCCAGTTATCAAGACAAAAACTTCAGCATACGGGTTGTAACTAGGGAACTTCAGCATACGGGGCTGAAGTTCCCCAGTTATAAAGACAACAACTTCAACGTGCGGGGCTGAAGTTTTGTCTTTATAACTAGCCAACTTCAGCTTAACTGGTGAATTTCAGCTCAGCGAGGGAAAGAGAGCTGAAGTTATTTAAAAAGTGGTACAAGTTAAAAGTTTAAAAAAAATCAGGTATATGTTAAATGGGGGCGACCAAATAGGGTGCCCCGCGCAATTTTTACCACAACAACCAATTGGCAATGAAAATGATTTAACTTATATATTGACAGTATAATACTTTTTTTAGTGTACAGTGGTTAACTTCGAAGGCCCTTAGTGAAATGTCGTTCGCTTTTTTCGCCCTTGAACAATATATTTTATATTGAACAAAGTAGTAATTTTAGTTACTTTCCTAATATATGGGAATAGTAATTAATTATTTTTCTATTATTTAGAGACAATCATTTAATTAATTACCTAATATTTAGGACTTTAATATGAAAAATCATATAATTATTTAATGCGAGTTCTTTCAATTTCCTTCCCGTTTTAGAAGACTTTCACTATCAAATTCTTTTAAAGTTAGAAGTATTTTATAAGTTTACGAGTATTATCTTTTTTTTTTCAGAAATTTTTTCGTTTAAGAGTCCTTGTTGTCCTTTCTTATTCCACTTTTAGGTTTACGAGCTCTTTTCTTTTTTGTTAAAAAGTTTTAGGTTCAGTATTGTTTATTTATTTTTCTTTCTCAAAATTTCCTTTCTGCGTATAATTATGTAATTTGATTATAAAAATTGAGCTACAGTAATTTATTGTTTTTCTAATCTGCTAGAAATAATTCATATAATACTATTACTAATTACAAAATAAAATAATTAACATTTCACTCTTGAAAAAAAATATATTTTCTATCAGTTTGTTAATCCTGTTTGAGTCTTCAAAAATGAACTTGTGAATAATTTTTTTTTTTTTAAATCAAAATAATTCTTCAGTTTACAAGGATTATATGTGATTGCCAAAATTGAAAAAAAAAATCATAATAACTTATGGATTTTAAGCGATTAAATTAAAAAATTGAGATAAAATTTTAGTTGAATATATTGAATGATTGAGAACTTGTACGATGATTCATTATTTTAGGGAATATTAATTGTTATTTATCACTCAAACATAATATTTTAATATATTATTGGAGTATATAATATTTTAAAGTTCTTTCTTATTGAGATAGTGTACACGCGCAAAACGCGTATCATAAGACTAGTAATATAAAAAGTGGTTAACCTCATTTAGTGATTATAAATATTTATACACATCATTCAACGTGAATTATATATACAATATTTGTTGGCTATTTTTAATTTAAGTTGGGTGACAGCTATTTAGATTAATTCTTCTAGTATAAAACTAGTCTACAGTAAAATGATGTGAATTTATATTTTTAAAAAAACAAATTACTTTTCAATCCTAATTTTTATGTTATAGACTTATTTTAAGAAGCCCAAAAGTCACACTTTTTTTTGGTTTTCCAGGGGTTTGGTAACCAGTCACACCATTTTGTATTTTAAGAAGACCAAAAGTCACACATTTTTTGTATTCTTGCGTGAGGGTTTGTGAATTTCTGGATTTATGCGTATTTACGTATATATTCTATGCAAGAAGGGTTGGTATTTCCCCTCTTTTAAAATATTCCTACTTTTTCCCATTTATTTATCCTTTAACAAACTTAGTATGTACGATGACGCGACATTAATTAAAGTTTGCAATCCTCGTTCTCTCCTTTATGATCGGTTTTAGTGGCGGATTCAAGATTTTATGCAAGTGAGTTCAATTTTAGAAGTATATAACTTTAGTCGTACATAGTAATTGTTTTAATCGTAATTTATATATATACACAGTATTTTTTTTTTTGGTGAAGGGGGTTCAGCTGAACCCGCTCGACTCCACGTGAGTCCGCCACTAATTGGTTTCCAACAACATTTATAGCTTGTTTGGTCAAGTTTTTAAAATCAGAGTAGTGTTTTTCGTAAAAATATTTTCAAAAAAGAATTTTTTGTGAACATAAAGCTTAGACAAACACCTTAATTTAAAAAAGTACTTTTGAGTAGTAATTAGTGTTTGACCAAACTTTTAAAAAATACTTTTAAGTGTATTTTTGTTTCAAAATTATTTTTGGGGAGAAATTATTTTTTTCTGCTTCTCAAAAATTGCTTTTGCTTCCGCTCAGAAACATTCTTTATTCTCTTATAAACGTTGCCAAACCCCTTAACTTGAGAAAAACATAGTTTTGGCAACAAAAAAGAGCACTTATGATTTAAAAAAAATAAAAATAAATTGGCCGAATAGGCTATTATTGTTTATGCAGAATTTGAAAATTATAAATTCTCAACTTGTCTGTCAAATCTATACTAGCACATTATAATTATGTAATTAGCAATTATGACAACCCCTATCACAAGAATATGTCACGCCTTTTCCTACCAAGTTCACCCTTGCAAGCCAGTAAAACAATCATTGATTTTAAAGGTTAATTTCATGAAATTAAGTTACTTAACATGCAATTTATCTTGCTTGATTTCTTATTTATCATCATTTTTAGTTCAAGTAGAGAAATAGGATTTTGGCTATGCTTGCAAAGTTTACTTTTTGAGAAAGTACTTTGTGAGAAATGAATTTTCAGATAGATTTTGGAAATGTAGAGCTAGGAGTAAAATAATAGTACATAGTTTTAATTTCTGATAATAAATGGTTAGCAATCAATTTTATGCTCGTGAAGGAAATATTAATTACTACACAATTTTCATATATGCATTACTTGCTCAATTAGTATAAAACTAAAAAGAATCAACCATGTATGATGTTATCAAATATTGACGTTATATAATTTAATTATAGTGCTACTGACTGTTTACCCATAAAAAAAGATACAATTGAATTTGCATACGTAATTCATAGAAACATGGATTAAGATGATCTGATTAGCAAAGCTACAAAAAATAAAGGAAACAAAATAAAGATAATTTTAGAAAAGAACAAGCCTGTAATCCAAATAGAATTCACCGGAATCGGGATAAATGGAAAGATTCAATAATAGCTTTTTTGTATAAAACTCAGGAAATGAGAGAAAGAGAGATAGGCTTTGCAATTTTTTGTATTTCGTGTCCTTACCATGAGTACAAATACTATTATTTATAGTAAAATATGAGAAGACAATATCTTCAAATATCGCCCTTTTAAAGTTGAAATAAAACCCTTCTTGATGGTTGCATAGCATTGGGAATAAGTGTTAAGAGATTTTTCATAACGAATGCTCTTTTAATGTTGCTTTCTCCAACCCGTACCTTGCTTTCAAATTCACTTCTCTGTTCTTTATGTCTTCGAAATTTATACAATACGGGTAACATGTCTGTATCCGGTATTAGTTATCTACTGAATCATCTCCACCTTGTCATCACTACCACATGTCTGCTCGAGAGACGTCCACTTGTAAACTCTAAATTTTACCCAATATATACATATAGTTTTCCTATTTTTTGGTGACTTAACTTGATGTGACCGGAAAGTAGGTAAGATCTCTTTTCTTGGCATGAAATATTTTGAAGGGCTTCTGACACTTGAAAGGACACACGTCTCTTTGCATTTAATGAGCTTAAATGTGTCTCCACATGATTTGATGAACAGTTTCGCTGATTACCAAGGTAATGATGACTTTGCTGGACCACCTAAATCTCATCAATTTTTACTTTACTTTTTTCTGAATTTTTTCAACAAATCCTTCAATTCTATGCAACTCCTTTTTCTCAGCATAACTTTCATGTTTTAATTGCAAATTTCACTATTTTTGCCATCATGTCTTCTACTATTTTCATCTCTAGCAACTCATCTTCTACTGCTAAACAATATGATTTTGTGATGGACTTGACTTCATTTATTCCTTCAACCACTGATGCCGGGACTTGCATTGGTGGTGAACCATCTAAGAAAAGCAAACCCAAAAGTTTCAATGTTGAGCCTCCCACTACAAGTACGATCATTCCCAAAGAATGGTCCTTTAACAAGGATCTCTAGATCCAAAGCGCTTCATCTATCCCGACAACGTCAGAGATTTGCGGTTGGTGAGTATCCTTTGACTATTCGATCGACCAGCAGTCCTGTTGTGAAGGAGGACTGTGGCTGGAAATATATTAAGGTTTTGACTCCTCTCGATATGGAGAGGGTAACTTTCAGTAAACTAATGTATGTTTTTGTTATACATACCCTTTTACCTTCAGGCCTAGAAAGGAAACGTACCCTATTATTCTTGAGTTCTGTCGGATCTACCAAGTTTGTGTGGCTCAAATAGATACAAATATATGGCGTACGATAGCGTGTCTCTGGTATCTGTGCTCCCGAGAACAAGAAGATCTCACCCTTGCACACATGATCCGCCTTTACACGCCAAAGATCTTTCAAGGAGGCGTGATCAAACTCAGTAAACGTGGTCATCATACCATCATCATCAGCGTGGATGATGAAAAGAACTTTCTATAAAGAAAAACTAGAAGTACAAATCATGGTGAGAATACCTTCGTCCTTCCTTTTTGTTAACACGTGCCTTCATTCGGTAATAGACTATTGAATTTTCCCATTTTATGTTGCAACCTCTGGCATTCTTATAGGGTCATCTGCTTTCCCGGCCGTCGATGTTTCTCTTGACCCAAAGGTGTCCCAACAACAACTTCAATAAGTCCTTGACCAGAACATAGCTCGTGATGCAACATTTGCTTCTGGTGAAGCTACATTAGTGGTCAGTCCCTGGCCCCAAGGGAAGAGGGCTAGAAGAAGACATTCCTCTAAAACTAGAGAGATGGTGCATCCTCCGATCACAAAGGAAATTCCAGAAGGATCAGCTATATAGTGGTCCTTGATGAAGGGGAAACCGAGGATAATGCTGTAATGATTTCTCTTCAAAGAATAAGAAAAGATAGAGCTCTAATTGTCCACCCGGAGGAAACAAATAGACTTTTTCAAGGGATTGAATTAGCTGAAATGACTGACTCTCCCTTTCGGACTTTGATAGTTTCTGCTAATTAGAAGGGTTCTACTTTGAGTGCTTCCCTAACTTCGCTTCACCACCGGCCACCATTGATCGAGAACAAGGCATTCGTCCCCCCTGGTCAGCAGACCACGGGACGTAGAAAATGTCTTTTTAGCTTCATTCCGGGGTCCTAATGGTAAACATAGTGTTACTGTAACAATTTCGGGTGAATTCACATTCTTTTCAAACTGGTTGGGGTAGACAATTAAAATAAACTTCGGGCTGCGTTGAAAGACTGAAAGAAAATGGGCGCTCTTTCCGCTGAGTATCTAATCAATGACAACATGCACCTTTTCTGTTCAGGTACCTTAACTTTCTTCCCCTTTTCCTTGTTCATCTTTTGCTTTTTTTTTCCTGATAACTTTAAAACTTACCTTTAGGTAACCTTCTTGCCTACGAGAATCTTCAAAGGATGATTACAGAGAAGGAAGAGCTTCAGTCTGAATGGGACCTACTTGACGAGCTCTTTTCGGCCTTAGAGGCTAAAATTACTCAAATGGGAGAGCTCGAGGCCATGATAGAACAAACTAAGCAAGAAAAAGGGCTCACAATCAGGAAGCCACTTAGCTACATGCTGAACTTTTTGAGTTAAAGGGCAAGTGGGTGGAGCTGTAAGATGCCCTAACTGGGCTGCTGAATGGAAGTTTGCTTCCATGTAAAAGGTTCAAGCCTTGTAATCTGACATGCATTCTAAAACCAAAGAAGCTACTGAGGCCAAGAGAAAAAAGGGCCAAAGTGGAGGAACAACTCCAAAAAGTAATAGAAAAAATCGGGAACACGCAACAACCAATTTGAGGTCACGACCCAAATCGGAGGATCGTGACGGGCACCCGGTGCTTTACTAAACCTAGTACCAATGTAACATATATTAATTATCACACCATCATGGGTAAATGAGTCAGATGGGCCGTCATGAGATTATCAGAATAAAACATAAGGGAATACTAGACATAGGATGACCCAACATGATATAGAAACTTATACATGTGACATACGTGCCTATAAGGCCGACATGATCATTTGTACACTCAAAACATAGGCCTCCAAGTCCATACAAGTATCTATACACATGACATCTTTCTAAAAGCCTCTAAGAGTACATAAACATCATAAAGGTCAGGACATGGTCCCTCCATACCAGTCAATACATGTCCAAATCATACCGACCAAATATGCAACTCCAGAGCAAGTTGAGTGCACCAACACCTTTCGCTGAGTTGATAGCCTACTAGGTGGACTCTCAACCTGTCTATCAGGATATACTGGCATGAAATGTAGTGTCTGCTGGCAAAAGGGACGTCAGTACGAATAAAGTACCGAGTATGTAAGGCAGGAAAGCATAAATATGAATAATAATGTAAAGAGAGGTAGAGAAGATACAACCTGTAACATCTGAGTGCCTCTGAGGGCGACTGACATGAAATGCATGTTACATAAATATATACACATACTCTTAAAACCATACACCTCTGTGGGCATCATCATCATCATATCGTACCCGGCCTCGAAGGGGACTCGGTAAAAACGTACCCGACCATCATAAGGCTCGGTAGAATCGTACCCGGCCACGTGGAGTTCGGTAAACCAAACTGATCGGTGGTTGAAAAATAGGTGCCATACCCAGCCGACTATAGCACGACTCGGTATAGTAAAATAGATACATATATATAATGCATGCTAGACTCATGGAATCACGTTCTGAACCTTTCAGATTAGCATAAGGTTGTCACACCTTTAATTAACCATATGTACATCCATATCATCAATATGAACCTCAATAGAATTCAAGGATCACGCATACCTGCTTAGAATAACTTTATAAGGAAAGAACAACATGTAAACCTTAGTTGCTAGGAGTAGATCCGTTATAAAATAGCGTATCGTTTATGTTCATTTCATTTTAGATCATGCCAAAAGAAAGAAGGAAGTGTCTTAACATACCTTTGAAATCTTTTATCCAATTGTCAAGCAAGCTCAATATGATCTTCTTACGTCTACAATGAATAAACAGACTTCATCATCATCATATAAGTGTTATAACTCTCATATTTTGAAACCAATATTCTACAGAGAATGAAAAACACCTCCCCTATTTGTACTACATCCCATATATTACCAAAAGTAACCAAACATCCCAAACAACAACAATATAATTCATAATAAGCTCTCTGATTAGTTCAACAACAATTTTGAGCGGCAAGCTCGATTTACAATTAACAAAATATGGTTTGAATCCAATTCATTTTCCATGAATCTTCCTACAACACCTATAACATTATACTTATGCTTATCATATCATTTTCAACCCTAAACATCATAAGCATAATCTTCAAATATAGTCCACACGCCTAGTACATTAACCTTTATCGTCAACCTCTTATTTTTCATGTTATCTTCTTCAATCCACTGAATTAGCACATAGATAAGTTTAAAAACAATAGACACAACATAAGAAAACTATTTATAACAATTTCCAACCACAACAAACCATATACATAGCCTCAACACAACCCACAAAAAAAGATAATGATTCCTTATGCTATGTCAATTACTATCTTGTAGATTTTTACTCAAACAACTCAACCAACACATGATTGACCTTAAGCACAACCAAGAACATGATTAAATTAACTTAGGCAGTACATAAAACTTGATATCCTCAGATGGTGTAGCTCACAACAACCCTCAATCAAACCACAACACTGTAGGAGTTGTATTCTCTTCTTGAATCAACTTTTGTGTTCGAAGTTGGTGTACAAACACTTGTAATTCGCCTTGAAACTCTAATATATATGAAGGAGGGACTGATTATTATCTTAATAATATAGAACAACACGAAATCTGAGGTTACTTACCTTTGAAGAACCCTCCAAAACAACTACAAGATGAAGAACTATGATCTAGCAAGCACCACATGATTTCTAGCATTGGATTCATGTTTTTATTTTAGATTTTCACCCTAGAATCATGGAGTAACCCTTGGAGAGTAGTTAGGAGGGTTTAGGAACTGTTTTGTATGAGAAAAATGAGTTAAAACGACATATAATTGACTTAAATACAAGCAGAAGTTTTACACTGAGTTTGTGGGTTCCATGGGAGCTACTTGCGCAGTGTCGCGAAAACGCGAATATCTCTCTACTATGATGTTATATAGACGAACGGTTAAATGCATTAGAAGGTAGACTCGTAGATATTAAATTTTTTAGGTAGATACCCCATAATACCAAGCATATTTTGATAAAATTTCAGCTATATTCGACCTTATTTTCAGCACATTTATGAATTTAGCTTGGGATGACCTTTGCCATTTTTTGTTCTGCAACTCGCTTGACTTCAAAACCTAACACTCATTTATCATATGACTAAAATAACTCATAACATAACCTCCTTATCATGTTAAGCACCATAGTATCACCCCAAAGGTACATGTTCTAACATTCCTAACTTGTCGACATTCGACGAAACTTATTTTCTTCAACTTGTTTAGCATATAAGTCTTTCAACCCTCTTGGTACTTGTTATCCATGATCTTAGAGATTTGTAACCTCCATTGTAACATGATTAAACTACTTTATGTACTTTCAAATAAGATCTCATTTTTGAGCTTACATCAAATGACTTACGACGTACTTTCAGTATGAAAACATGGGGTGTAACATATTTCCCCCCTTTTGGAACATTCGTCCTCGAATGTTGACTGATGCGCTTATCAGTTTCATAACATATAGCTATTAAGAATACTTTAATGTTGTCCTTGCCATCTTGGAAACTCTTCTATGAATAAATCCAGAGGCTAGGGCATTCCTCCCTTTAGAACTCTTTCTTACACCATGACTTGTGATCGGAATTCTTCCAATCTCGTAACTATTGCTACCATCTGTCATCTAGTCTATGACCTTGTATGCGCGGCTATGGGACTCTTCTCTCCTTTTTTTTCTCCAGCGTTTATCCAAACTCTAGGCCTCACTTTGTGAACATATACAGAACTATGACAAGTTGTCCCTCTGGGAATCCATAAGTGTACTGAAGTTCTTCGCTCGGTATTTTTTCGAATGCACGACTATTGATATATCTTGTTTCATAGCCCCAGTTATCTATGCTTATGGATTTACTACAACTAGGTATGTCATACTATACCGTAACTCTTACTTTGGTTTATTATTACCGAGGTCTGCTACCCAGCTCCAGGTTACTCTCTCGCTTCTTATCCTATATGTATAAATCTAAGTCCTTTATGCTTCCTCATTACTGCTTATCTTAATAATGACGGTATAATCTCATCTCATACTTTGCAACTTTTATCCATCCTTTGGTGATTCACCTTAATGTTGATCCGTAATCTACCACTGATAACTTGAAACCTCTTACGTAATACATTGTCACTAGGGTTCACGTCTCATCGGGAACATCTGAAGTAATATTCCTGATCCACCTAGGGACGATACTATACTTTAATAGCCCTATTTCATAGCATCCTGATGTGGTTCATCTTATGGGGGTATTCTAATCCCGTGCAATTTATGAAATCCTTTTTCTAAGTTATTACTCAATCAAATGCCCAAATGTCATTCTCTTATCTATCATAATACACCCTTATTCTACTATCAGAGCAGCATTCCATCTATTCTAAATTCTCATAGTTTTCAACTCCTTTGAGTTCATTCAAGTTATACTGGGCTTTCTATAAAATATGGAAACCATCAACTCTCTTGTTTTGATGGGATTAATTCTGAGGCTTTACCTGTTCTTGTTACCTTGTCACTCACCTTTTATTATCCTTACTCCTATCTACCTAAAACCTTGTCACTCTACAATACTTTATCTTTCGACCTACACATATCTATTTATACTTCTTGCAAGCTTTAACTTGCTAGAACTATAGATTTCCTTTCATGCCTTCTCAGTTGTATTTAAATGTAAGCAATTACTTTTCCTAGTCGTCCTGCCACTTTTTGCATCAAGACTTGTCTTATCTTATGGACCACACATATTGGAATTCCATGCAAACTATATGATCTCGAACACTACTTTTGATTTTACTTCTTTTTCATTAGTCACAATAGGTATCACTTTCTTATAGAGTGCATGTGGTGTTGTAGTGAGATTGTTGTTACAAGATCATTATTGTTTATGTCATTATGATTAGGTTGATGCCTTCTTCCTTATTCCTCATTTCCTCAACTAGTATTTCATTGTAGTACGTAGGGAGACATTCTGACTCTTGTAAAGCTGTGAGCTTATTACATTATATACCCGACAAAATTTTCGATGTTATTAATCATCTATAATTATCCTTAGTTATATACATCCACACCCTTGCAATTGTAGGGTTGCTTCTGAACTGAAATTTTGACTATTTCCACAGTGGCACTTTCTTTTATTTCGGTAACACTTATACGGTACCTTTAACTAACCCAATTCTTATCTGAATGTTTATCATGGATCACAATGTCATTGTATCTGCGAGACTGAGTTCCCTATGTTGGTTTTCACTATGTTTATCTTGCACGATATGTTGATTTATCTGTATCTTTTTTTCTAACCATAACTAGACTCTTCAAAAATCAACTACTAATCACTCCTTGGTCCATTCTCATATCTATATTTCGTATAATCCCTCTTGGTTTATCTACTTTATCTTAACATACCTCTCGTATTGTCTCTATATGTGTCAAGTGTTTATTCGCCCTTATTTATCAATAGCATCCTGGGCGCGAATCCGTACTTCCTCTCCCCGGCGTTGTGCTTCCATAATGTTCTGGAGTCTTAGTATATTTGTGGGATCTGAATAAATGCCATCTCATTCCTTTCTCCTTTTTACCACAATCTTTCTTTACCATTCCATAGTTACCTCAACCACTTAACTCCGACTTAATACCATATCACACCGTTTCCCCCCTTTAAGGGGAGTACTAAGAATTAATACTACGGCGATCTACTTATAGATATTTTACCTCTTCATATTTGGCGTCTTTTCACATCATCAATGACCCTTACTAGCATTATGGTAACCCTTCTGTACCAGGGATAACTGAATTCCTTACGCTCAAGGGTGATACCTAGTGTAAATGTCACACTTAGAACCTTAAGAATAACTATGCTCACAGTGCTTGCTTTAGGGAAGCGTCTTCCTGAATAAACTTTAAAGGTTATTCTTTTGTTGTCCATTCTATTATTGTCGGAATGCTATCTCTGAAAATTTACATGATGCCGACTATTATCAAGTCTTCTAATCCCTAATTCATATTCAATCTTGTTCACTAGCCCATACTTATTTCTATTACTCCAGAGGCCTAACTTTTTTTGTCTGGTAATCACGTTGGAGTCACCAACTCATTTCCCGAAATGGGAATATGACTTTATATGACTTATACTCTTTTATTGTCTCAAGGGTCATAACCTCTTGTCTTTTCCTTCAATTAATTATAGACTCTGTAATCCTAGCATATTTTGATTTACCATTATCACCCATTTATTCCATCGTACTCATATTACTTCATTTACTCTCTTCTTATTCTTCTGCTAATATTTTCGTCTATTACATTATTACAAAAACTTCAACAATTTTGTTTTTCGCTTTTAGCTCCCCTTGCTCTATCCATTGGCTCTTCGGGTCGCCTAGAATTCTCTCTTTACTAGGAACGGGAGCCATACAAAGGTAAATATTTATCCCTTCTAGGATTCTAGTGCGATTCTTCTAAATTTTTCTGGACATTCTAATATTCATATCTGGGTGTACTATTCTAGAGTTCACCATCGGGATGTCTCTGATGTGGGGCTATAATTCCATTGTTTCGTACAGAATTTGCCTATTTCACATGGTTTAATGATAAATTACATGTCTATTTTATGTGTAGGTGAATTGGTGACGAAAGTAGAACAAAAGGGATACTTAAACGTTGAAAGTGTGCTCGAGAACAGTGAAAAAGAGATACCTGGCGAGGCCAGGCAAAATCCGGGTTGAAGCTGGCGTTAGGCTAGCGAGGCCAGGAAAAAGCCAGGTTGAAGCTGGCATTAGGCTTGCGAGGCCAGGCAAAGGCCATCTTCAACCTGGCATTAGCCTGGCGACGCCAGGCCTAGGGCGAGGTCTAGTCCGAGTTTTGAAGCTTTATTTCGTCTCCTGGTTTGACTGGGACTTGACCTACACGTTTAGGTCTTTTCCTACACATATAAATAGACCTAAAAACGCCACTTTGAGGGAGTTTTGCAACCAGAGGCAAGGACATAATGTGGACAACTTGTGGATGAGAAAATTATAGAGTTCTTCATCCGTTTTCTTTTCTTTGTAATTTGTTTATGCAAAATACTTGGAAAATTGTTACTACGAACATGAATGGCTAAGCACTCTAGTTCTAGGGTTGTGGTTGACATGATTATTAACGTTTATTAACTACATCTTCGTTAATTAGGATTATCATTTTGTGGTTGTTTCTCTAATTTTGTATATAATTGCTTAATTGTCTGGCGAGCAGTTGAGTTCTACCTACTATCTATGCTATGCTTGGGAAATCCATGTTTAGATTAAAGTAGAATTAGAGAGAGCTTGTTTTTAAACTCGTGGCTAGGGGGAAGATTTCGCGGTTAGGATAGGAATATACCTAACAGTATATTAATTAAATACCGTATTATATTCGCTCATAATAGACTCAATACCATAGGAATATAGGATTGATATATTGTGGGCAGACGAGTAGTATTGTGGGAACATGCTATTCATATAAACGATCCGGTTAATTAGCAACCATTGATAATCTGGATTAACGAGTGTGATTATTGAACTTAATAGGATTGATAAACCAACCACAACCCTGGAATTTCCATCTTCTCTGAAGTAAAATCTCATCATACAAAATCACATTCTTGATAATTTAGTTGTTATTTGTTTAATTTTCGCAATAGTAGATTAATAGAAAAATATCACTCTTAAATATCTTGGGCAATTAATTGATTTTAGTTTTTAGTTAACGATCAATCTAAGTCTCTTTGGGTTCGAAATCTGACTTTCTAGTCACTTTATTTCTTGACGACCACGTATACTTGTGTATGTGTTTTGTCCCAACAAGTTTTTGGCGTTGTTGCCGAGGACTTAGTTATTGATTGTTTAGTTAAGTTAAGCTTTTATTTGTTAACTGTTCAAGTTTTAATTTGTTTTTAGTTTGCTTTATTTGTAATATCGCAGGCTTCTCTTGAATGTAGAGGAGTAGAAGTGCAAACAATCTCCTTCCTATTGATCCTGAAATCGAATGAACACTTGATAGAGTGAGGAGGGAAATTGAAGCTAGAACTAGAATTGAAAGAGAGTTGGACATTGTAGTTCAACCACAACAAATAGAGAGTAGGTAATTGAGAGCGTCCCGTGATAGAAGATGCAAGGCCCAATCTGGCTACTATGACTCAGGCAATTGTGAAGCTTGATATCACGGGTCACTTTGAACTCAAACAGTACATGGTACAATTGATTCAATCCACGGGGCAATATGTTGGCTTATCTCATGAAGACCCACAGAGGCACATTCAGAACTTCTTGAAAATTACAGACACTTACAATTATCTGAACATTTCCAAGGACTATGTCAGGCTGACACTGTTTCGCTTTTCACTGAGTCACTGAGGAGCTAGATTCTTGGGTTTTAACAAAGAGATGGTGAGACCCTTTGACAAGCTCAAGAAAGATACAAGAAGTTACTCAGATACTGCCCACACCATTGTCAGACTGATGAGGTGTTGGGTCATACTTTCGTTGATGGATTGGACGAGGCATCAAAGATGAATCTTGACTCAGCATGTGGGGATAGGTTCATGGCAAGACCGTATAGTGAGATCCAGATTCTGCCAAACAATTTCACTAATAATGATAACAATTGTCAAGGAGAAGGGGAACCACGAAGAGCACTTAAACAAAAGGCAGCAGGTGTGAACGAGCTTGATGACTTCTCAGCGATGAGGGAAGATATAGCGAGGTTAGAAAATCAGATGAATAAAATGACAATGCACCACGCACAACAAATGAAACATGTGCAACAGATGCCTACTTGTTGCGAGTTATGTGGTGAAGGTCACACAAGTGACATATGTTCCATTAATTCAGAATCAATCTACTACGTGGGGCAACAAGCTAGAGGGCCAATGAATCAACATGCTCCATATGGTAACACATACAATCCAAACTGGAGGAATCATCCTAACTTCTCTTGGGGTGTAAATCAAAATATCAGGCCTTAAGCGAATTACAATCATCCTCCTCCACCTCCACAGCAAGCAGAGGAGAGTTTGACTGACATCATGAAAAAGCTCTTGATAGATAATCAATAGTTGCGCAGTGAATTCAGAAATCTAGAGAGGCAGTTTGGGCAAATGGCTAACAATCAGAATACTTGACCTATTGGAGCTCTCACGAGTGATATTGAACCTAATCCTAAGGCTCAAGTTAATGTGGTTACCTTGAGAAAGAGAAGAGAATTAGAAGAAGTTCCAGAGAAAAAGAAGTATACAGCTAGCCCTAAAGGAGAATTAGTTCCTAAGCCCATTGAGGAGAATAAGAAAGAAAAGTCATAAATTATGACAAGGCCACCACCTCCGTTTCCACAAAGACTGCAAAAGAAAAAAGATGATGCTATGTACAAGAATTCTTAGATATTTTGAGCCAAGTGCGTGTGAATTTGCCTTTGGTGGAAATTTTGCAGGAAGTGCCTAAGTATGCAAGGTATCTCAGAGATATTGTGGCAAACAAGCGAAGACATACGAAGTTTGAAACAGTTGCACTTACTGAAGAGTGTAGTGCTAGAGTTCAGAGTCCCTCTTAAGTTGAAGGATCCTGGGTGTTTCACAATTCCTCTATTTATTGGAAAACAAGAAGTTGGTAGAGCCCTATGTGATTTAGGGGCTAGTATAAATTTGATGCCATCCTCTTTGTTCAAGCAACTCGAATTGGGGATGCTTCGACCTATTACAATCACTTTACAGTTGGCAGATAGGTCATTAGTTATACTAGAGGGAATTATTGAGGATTTTTTAGTTCGAGTGGGAAAATTTATTCTTCCTGCTGATTTTATTGTTCTTGATTATGAGGCAGATGAGGAAGTACCCATTATTTTGGGGTGACCATTTTTAGCTACTGGTGGAGCACTTATTGATGTTAGGGAAGGAAAATTGAATGAGAGTTGGGAATGAGGAAATTATTTTTAATGTGTACAAGGCACTTAAGCTCCCTAAGCATTATGAGGACTTGTGCATGATTACTGCGGTAGAACTGAAGGGGATAGAGCAGAGTCCTGGTGTGAATTATAGTGATTCGGATGGGACAACTGAGTTGGAGGAGGTGGTGTTGCATGCTGAGTGTTTAAGGATGATTGAGAAAAAAGCTAGAGATGAAAAAGGAGATCTTCTGAGAGCGTGTAAAAAGGCTAGTCTTAATGGGAGAAAGAAGAAGAGAAAGCGCCCATCCTGATCAGAATAGCAGTGTCGTGCCGTGATGTTAAATCAGGCTCTTGTTGGGAGGCAACCCATCTTTACTGTTTTATTTTATTTTATTTTATCTTATTATTGTTGTAGTTTTTGTTTTTGATTTGTAGGATTATAAGCATATAAAGCAAAGCCATTAGAAGAATGCAAAAGCAAGCTAGATGGTGTGAACTAAAAGTGGGATGCCCGCACAAAGGACCATGCATGGGGGAAGTCTGAGTACCCGTGAGCCGTTATTACTTCGGCCTTTGGCCTTTCAGGGAGTTTCTTATCCACACTTGTTATTGTTTTGCTTTATTTGTGCATTGGGGACACTGAACTCTTTTAAGTGTGAGATGGGAGAATACTCTAGATGATTATCAGGATGTAAAATAAATATTAACTTCTTATTTGTGATTTCGTAGTTGTGTAGTATTTTAGTAGCTACGTTAAATCGAAAAAAAAAATAGAAAAATTAGACTCTTCCCGACGATGGATCTCCTAGCCAGTTTTCTTGAGGGATTTAAGTCTTAAGAAAAAGGAAAAAAAAGATTTTTTTATAAGTAGTGTAGTAATTCCCCCTTGGTTTTTCTTTGTTCCGCGGTTCTTTTCAAAGGGTTTTGTTTGAACTGGGTGTAGGTAGTTATATTTTTTTAGGAGAGGAGCCATGGTGATGTGAATTAAATTAAGGGAATATCTCTTGACTTTGTTATGCCTTGAGAATAGTAAGTACTTTGGTTGTGATGCTTATGCTCAGGTTTTTACTCTTGTATAAGTACCTTAAATTGTATAATCTTAAATTCGCTTAACTGCTTTGACTAGAGTGTCTTGATGAGCCCAATCCCGAGTGAGTTATGTGCCATGTGTTCGTGACATTTTTATGTTATTCTGTGCATTGCATTTGATGTCTAGAACTTGCCCTGTGTGTTTGCAAAGAGAAATAGTAGTTTTGTTCAGTCTTGGAAGTGATATAGGCGTTTCTTTGTTGAGCCAAATATATATATTTTATCTGCCTAATTGTTATATATCTTAGTTAACCTCGTTGAGCCTGTAATCCTGTTTCTTTGGCAACCACATTACAAGCCTTACCCATTTGTTTGAATTAACCATTTATTTGAACCTTTTCACCTCTCATGAGCACTTGAATTGTTATGAACTTTGTAAAAGTTAAAGTGTGGGATGGTTGGTTTGGCTTTTGAATGGAACTAATGAAATAAGGAGAAAGGTGTACTGTTTCGAAAAAGTAAGAGCAACTTGCATTGAAAAAAACTAGTTGTATTGCTGTGAAAAATATTCCTTGATAGTGGTGACTCTTGATGTAATTGTGCTTAAAAAAATATGAAATTAATGTACATTGATGTGAAGGTGGAGTTTTGGTTTGCCATAAGTATGAGTTTAAATGTTAAAGTATATGTATTAAAGTGCTTAGGGAGGTATAGTCACTTACATCCAAATGTATCCTACCCGAAGCCTACATTACAACTAATGAAAGTCCTACTTGATCCTAGACTGAATGAGCTCAATTAGTCGAGTATTACACTACGACAAAGCCTATGGTGCATATTTTGTAGCATATGAATGTTATTTCTGAGAATGAGCGAATTCTTTATATTTTGAGTTCCTAATTGTTCTTAAATTGTATTGTGTGTGGAATACTCTCTTTTGTTGAGTGAGGGAACTTGATTCATGAAGGAAAGGTAATGTCATTGACATCTATGTTAGAGTAAGTGAGTGAACTATGTAATGATGCATGATACTTGTGAGTCAAATATTGAGGTGAAGATGTTACACCCTTGTGCTTAGTCTATTTTAAAGATTGATGTGATGAGTTAAGGGAATTGCTTAATAGGTTGTGTCTATAAGTGTAGTTTGATTACTCGAGGACGAGCAATGTTTAAGTGTGGGGTATTGTTGTGGGGCTATAATTCCATCGTTCCGTACATTGTGTGCCTTGCATTTTACATGCTTTAATGATAAATTACACTTTATTTGCACGTAATTGAGTCTATTTTATGTATAGGTGAATTGAAGATGAAAGTAGAACAAAGGGATACCTAAACATTGAAAGTGTGCTCGAGAACAGTGAAAAAGAGATACCTGGCGAGGCCAGGCAAAATCCAGGTTGAAGATGGCATTAGGCTGGCAAGGCCAGGCAAAGGCAAGCTTAACCAGGCATTAGCCTGGCGATGCCAGGCCTAGGGCGAGGTCCAATCCGAGTTTTGAAGCTTTATATCATCTCCTGGTTTGACTGGGACTTGACCTACATGTTTAGGCCTTTTCCTACACATATAAATAGAGCTAAAAATGCCACTTTGAGGGAATTTTGCGACCGGAGGCAAGGACATCACGTGGACGACTTGTGAAGGAGAAAATCATAGAGTTCTTCATCCCTTTTTCTCTTCTTTGTAATTTGTTTATGCAAAATACTTGGAAAATTGTTACTACAAACATGAGTGGATAAGCATTCTAGTTCTAGGGTTGTGGTTGACATGATTATTAACGTTTATTAACTACATCTTCGTTAATTCACATTATCATCTTGTGGTTGTTTCTCTAATTCTGTGCATAATTGCTTAATTGTCTAGCCAGTAGTTGAGTTCTACCTACTATCTATGCTATGCTTGGGAAAATTGTGTTTAGATTAGAGTAGAATTAGAGAGAGTTTGTTTCTGAACCCGTGGCTCAAGGGAAGATTTCGCGGTTAGGATAGGAATATACCTAACAAGCTTGCTTAATTAAATACTGTATTATATTTGTTCATAATATACTAAATACCATAGGAATATAGGATTGATATATTGTGGGCAGACGAGTAGTATTGTGGGATATATTGTGGGCAGACGAGTAGTATTGTGGGAACATGCTATTCATATAAACGAACCGGTTAATGAGCAACCATAGATAATCTGGATTAACGAGTTTGATTATTGAAATTAATAGGTGATAAACCAACCACAACCCTGGAATTTCCATCTCCTCTGAAGTAAAATCTCATCATACAAAATCACATTCTTGATAATTTAGTTGTTATTTGTTTAATTTCCGCAATATTAGATTGATAGAAAAATATCAGTCTTAGATATCTTGGACAATTAATAGATTTTAGTTTACTTAGTTAACGATCAATCTAAGTCTCTGTGGGTTTGACATCCGACTTTCGAGTCACTTTATTAAATGACTCGGTCTGTTGTTACGTAGAACTTGCATTTTTATTGCTTTCATTGACTTGTCATGGATTTGTGATTCTATTATTGATGTGTTAGAGTCGATAGGCTTGAAATCGGAATGGTTAAATGAGAATTCAGTAACTTAGTCTTTAAAAGGTAGCCTTATAATGGGAAAAGTCAATTGAGAGTTGACTTATTGGGAAACAACCTCGGAATGCGGATTTTATGGCTCGATAGCTTCGTTAGGTGATTTGGGACTTAGGAGTGTGTTCGGAATATTTTTGTGATGTCTGGTATAGAATTAGGCTTGAATTGGCAAAAGTTAGTTTTCGGCGATTTCCGGTCGGCAGTGGAAAATAGGCTACGGGGTCGGAATGAAGTTCCGACAGTTGGAACAGGTTCGTAATGTCATTTTGGATATGTCTGCAAAATTTCAGGTTAATCGGAGTGGTTTTGGGTAGTTTCGGCATCGTTGGAGGATTTTAGAAATTTCAAAGTTCTTAGGCTTGAATCCAATGTAAATTTGGTGTTTGGATGTTAGTTTTGGTGTTTTGAGAGTGCAACTAAGTTTGAATAATCAATTATGATGTGTTGGTAACTTTGGTTGGAGTCCCGAAGAGCTCGGGATGGTTTCGGATGGTTAACGGGGAGTTCTGAATGATTTTTCATTGCTAACGTTCTGTTGCTGGTGTTTTCGCACCTGCGGATGGGGAGCCGCAGTTGCGGTTCTGCAGGAGCGGATGTGGCACCACATGTGCGGAAGTTTGGCTAAGAGAGAGGATAACGCAAGTGCGAGGTAATTGCCGCACCTGCGAGGTAGCAGGTGCGGGAGGTCAATCACAGGTGCAGATGTTAGGGCTCTTGGGATTTTTCCGCAGGTGCGCACCTACGATCGGCAGGTGCGTGTAAGTGGTCGCAGGTGCGGACCCACTGTACAGAAGGTATAAAAACGTGCTTTCGTGAATTTTAGCCATTTTCTCAATATTTCATCCGGGTTTGAAACTTTTGGAAGGGTTTTGAAGAGCGGACTCGATAGTTCTTCACCAAGGTAAGATTTTTGGACTCTAAACTCGTTTATATGTGATTAAAGGTCGGATTTATGGTGGAAATTAGGGAAAAATCAGTGTAAATTGGGTGATTAGGGCTTGGGATTAAGAATCTTTAAAATGGTGATTTGAGGGGTCATTTGGACTCCGAATTTAGCGTTCTTTATATGTACGGACTCGTGAGATGATGATGAACAAATCTGTATAAAAATTCCTGAGTTTCGGGACATGGGCCCTGGAGTCGGGTTTGAACAATTTCGGGATTTTTGAGTATTTTTGATACATTTCGATTAGGATTTGTTCCTTAGGATATTATAATGATATACATCTGATTGTTGGTAGATTTGGAGCACTCTGAGGACGAATTTTGAGGCAAGGGCACTGCAGAGTAGTATATTAGCCGATTTTGAGGTAAGTAACGCTTCTAAACTTGGAACGGAGGGTTTGAAACCCCAAACTATTTGATATTTGATGTTAATTAAGGTGACGCACTTGCCAGGTGACGGGCATGCAGGTGTTTATCGAATATTTGTAGCCTCGCTTATCCCATGGAACTGTCTACTGGTTATCTCAGATGGATATTGTATCGTGAAGGTGGTAATTACCTTGAACGAAATAGAAATCATGCAAATTATAAATGTTAAGGTTTCATGCCGATGTGTTTAGACCAGAATGGACGATTATTGTTGTCTCTATCCGTGATTATTGCTTTCATGTACTCAGTCCTGTTATAGTATATGTTTCATGCCTCAGTTTGGCAAGTTGCTATTTTATTATGCATTTTCATTGGTTTGAGCTGATTTTCGCATGTTAGAGAATTGTGAGTGAGACTGTACGGTACTGGCTGAGTGAGGCTTGGAGCCTGGTTTTGAGACAGTTATGAGGTTGGACTGCATACCACAACGATCCTGAAATCATGCCTTCGTTGGCTTGATATAGCGCTTGGGCTAAAAGGAGCCCTTCCGGAGTCTATACACCCCCAGTGAGTGCACAGATATTGAGGGATGGATTTCCCTAGGCATGGATTTGTCCGAGTAATCTGTTCCGGAGATGGATTTCTCCATGGGGGATGAATTGGCCTTTTTCCTCAGTACTTGGTGATTGTGTCACTTGTGTTTATGTAACATCAGGGATGGACTTCCCTGGGCCGGAAGGCCGTATTCTAGTACTGAGTGGACCACCTTATGAGAGAGTGATTACTGAGTATACATCATTCTTGGTTCTATATGCATCCATGCTAGTATGCAGAGTTACAGACATATCTTGATGCATCGTGTTTATTTCATGATATATTACTTTCATGTCCAATTTATATACTGTTGTTTGAATTATCGGAGGTTTAGTCTGTCACTACCTCTCAGCCCGTAGTTTGGTTTCGTTACTTCTGAGTTGGTGTACTCACGTTACCCCCTGCACCTTGTGTGCAGATCCATGTACACCGGGACCTGGTAGCGGATATTGAGCAGCGGTCAGCGGTTTTATTGGAGTTATCGAGGTAGCAGCTGGCGATCGCGACCTCGTCTTCTCTTTCTAATTCTACCTGTTTTTTTCTTTATTTTTGAGACAATGTTGTCCATTTTTCCTTTTCTTTGCTTATGTTATAGTAGCTCATGACTGAGTGACACCGGATCCGGGGTTGGAGGTTTTAAATTTGGTTTTTCAAATATTGTTTTAAACTTCAGATTCTTAGTATTATTAATAAATTCGATTAAAAGTCACATTTTTACTGGAAATTGAATTTAGCTTAGTTAAAAAGGGAGGCTTGCCTGGTTCCATGACATGCGCCATCACGACTCCGAAATTGGGTCGTGACAAGTTGTCATCAGAGCACTAGGTTAAATAAGTTTCACTAGTCATGAGCAGGTTTAGTAGAGTCTTGTGGATTGGTACGGAGACGTCTGTACTTATCTTCAAGAGGCTGCAGAACCTTTAGGAAATATCTAACATTCTTGAACTCTTGTCGTGCGAATCCATTGATTCAACCTGAAACGTAATTCTTTGAACTCCTTTCATGTATTCAAATGCGCACATAAGCGCTAGGTATCATCCGTGCACCAATGGTTTGTGACTTCCATAAATGGGTTGTGATTTTAGCATGCTTGGGGCCAGTTTGGAGGACTTGAGGCCGGATTTTGTCTGTAGCTTGAGTGCCGAGATTTCATTTGTGTGAGCATATGTATTGGGGACTTATATGTCTGTTGGTGCCCTTATTGAGGGGACTTTGTGACTACATGACTTCGTGGTAGGTATGATTAACAGTTAGATATGTTTAGGTTGTTTGATTGTGACGAGAATGGATTAGCGGGAGATGTAGCAAGAACCATTAATTATTTGATGTCTATATTGAGTTAAAACATGGCTTCGAGTGTTGAGTGTATTGAAGGACCTCTCGTGTGGTTTAGTTGTGGAGTGAAGTAGATTTTTCTGTTGTGTTATGAGTTCCTGGTGATGTCTTTTGGGTTGATCAATTCCCCATCAACGTTCATGTATTTGATTGACGGTGTATTCGGCCGTGTTGTAACTCCTTTGTATTGTATTTATTGATGGCATACTCGACATTTGATGATGGTATTACAAGGAGATAGGGGGAAGAAGCTTGTGCGAAGTTCTCCAAGTGTGAATTGTTGGCTTAGTTCGGTAGCATCCTAGGGACAGGTGGTGTCCAGTGAAGGTATCTATGTGGTCAGACGAGTGTGAGTAGAGCTTCCAGAAGCTCAAGAATTCCTGGACCACAGCTCCAATGTTAGTATTGCCAGCAGCTCTAGGTTCTTATACCGCTTAGGGGATGTCTCGAGGCAGGCAGTGGTTGTGTTCTACTGTAGGAAAGTATAGTGATTGTGTGATAGCTATGATATTCGGAAGTGTATAGGGAGATAACATTTTGAGATTTAGCAGGTAGGGGTAACTCCTGCGGGTTGTCTTGAGGTGTGCGGCCCTTATGTTTATCTATAGTAAGTTCTCTCTATCACTAAATGATGCATGTTGCAATTGAGTTTACATTGCTTGTGGGAGTTGGCATGAGCATCACAATGGTGGATGCGAGATTGGCAATTGATTGGAGTGTTATATGGTTGGGTCATATAAGCTTATGAAGGATTTAGTTGAATCCCACCACAGCATGTTGGCAGTGATAATGTGTGGGCATAGTCTTATTTGTCGTGATCCTTGGCTTTGAGCCAAGTGGGGGAGTTCGTTATTGATAATTTGATTACATGATTATGTGTTGTATTGGTTTCGGTTCGAGGTATGTTGGTGAAATAGCTATAACCTACAGATGTGGAGTCAGGGAATGACTCGAGTGATGGAAATTTCTTCGATACAAGTTGTAATGTACTTTACGGATAGTGGAATTCATTGTATGATGGAGTTGTACTGGTAAGTGTAGAGTGTGCAATGTATGAGCGTGCTTGTTGCTTCAAAGGTGTGGATTACTTCCCTAGTATGTGGATTGCAAGCGGGGTCAGGTCGTTCTGTTTACTTGGTTAGTGTAATTGAAAATTCATAGAGTAAATGGCGTTCAAGAATGGTTCAGACGGATTCAAGGTTATATGTAGCGATCGAGGGTTTTCAAGGTGTGAGAAAGGCTAGAACTGAGATTTATGGGAAATGTTTCTAGGCTTGTGGTATATTTGCATTATCATGGATTTTATCCATCAGTATCAGGAAGTGAAGGCAATGACTTTAAATTCGTAGGAAGTCTCTTCAGGGTAAGTATTTCTAATGTGGTGCATTTGGGGATAATTGAGGGAGCTTTCATGAACAAATTATTTTTGTAGTTGTGAACTACGAGGATGCGGGCAAAGCTAGTAAGGTGTTAGTATATGTCATGATTCAGTCCTTATGAACATTCAGAGAGTTATCTACCTGTTGTGGGTGACCAGAGTTGTAGAGTTATTGGTAGGCCAGTATGGGTGTGTGGTCTGCACCGAGTCGGAATTGTTGACTCCGGAATGCTATAGCTATTCATGTCTTGGAGTGATCTATGAGTTACCTTTCAGTGTTCGAGGAGTTGTGATCGTTTGTTATATATGTGCGTATGATGTAGTCCTATTGGGATTGTATAGTGAGGTTTGAGTAAGGTAAGTAATTGGGTGTTGCATGATTGAGACGTATTGGTTATTTCTCTCTGGTTCGGTGGCACGGTATCGTCCGATTTCCTGTGATTATGGCAATGCACTTTGAGTAATTGATGTCGAATTTCGCATGGTTATTGATTTTGAGCAAGGTGTTTTGGAGTGTGTCATGTGGTCTAACGGTTGGATGGGATCACGCTTTGCAGCTCGGTTAGGTAGAGGTATGATCCTTGGTGTCAGATTTGTGTGATATGTTTTCACGATATGTATCAGGCTTTTAGTATGATGTGGTAATGGTAAGTGTTAGTGGCAGGATAGACCTCTCGTGCGAGTCTTCTTTATGAATTGAACTCTTAGTATGTGGTTATTGAGTGCACAATTTGCACAAGTTATGGCTCTGGATGGTACTGATACTGATCGGGCGAATGGTTACTGGGTTATACGTGTTTCTTTTATCATCGACAATAATTGGAAGTGTTAGAATGAGTCATGGTTTGCTAAGAGAGTATGTACCGGTATTAAGTTGTTTGAACAACTATTGTGGTTAGGAGTTATCGCTATGAGTGGTTGAGCCACGCAGTATATTATGTGATTTCATCTGGGGTTGCGAATATGGATTGATACAACGTGTTCAGACTATTTCAGCTTATAGTCTTGGAAATTTGAACTTGTAAATTATTTCGGAAGTGGAAACTTGGTTTTAAGGTCTATGGGTCAGGATTTGATAATGAAATTTCAGTTATGTTATGTTATCAGACGTAGATGGGGGTAAGGTGACATGGGATCACCTCCGAATATGTGCATGGAAGGTTACACAACAAATTTTGGTGGTGTTGGAACAACTCTAGGCACGTTCGAGGACGAACGTATGTTTAAGTGGGAGAGAATGTAATGACCCGATCTGTCGTTACGTAGAACTTGCATTTTTATTGCTGTCATTGACTTGTCATGGATTGGTGATTCTATTATTGATGTGTTAGACTCGATAGCCTTGAAATCAGAATGGTTAAATGAGAATTCAGTATCTTAATCTTTAAAAAATAGCCTTATAATGGGAAAAGTTAACTGAGAGTTGACTTATTAGGAAACGACCTCGAAATGTGGATTTTATGGCTCGAATAACTTCGTTAGGTGATTTGGGACTTAGGAGTGTCTTCGGAATATTTTTGTGATGTCCGGTGTAGAATTAGGCTTGAATTGGCGAAAGTTAGTTTTCGGCAATTTCCGGTCGGTAGTGGAAAATAGGCTATCTGGGTTGGAATGAAATTCTGACAGTTGGAACAGGTTCGTAATGTCATTTTGGATATCTCTGCAAAATTTCAGGTTAATCAGAGTTGTTTTGGGTAGTTTCGGCATCGTTGGAGGATTTTAGAAATTTCAAAGTTCTTAGGCTTGAATCCAATGTAAATTTGGTGTTTTGATGTTAGTTTTGGTGTTTTGAGAGTGCAACTAAGTTTGAATAATCAATTATGATGTGTTGGTAACTTTGGTTGGGGTCCCAAAGAGCTCGGGATGGTTTCAGATGGTTAACGGGGAGTTTGGAATGATTTTTCATTGCTGATGTTCTGTTACTGGTGTTTTCGCACCTGCGGATAGGGAGCCGCAGGTGCGGTTCCGCAGGAGAGGACGTGGCACCAAAGGTGCGGAAGTTTGGCTAAGAGAGAGGATTCCGCAGGTGCGAGGTAATTGCTGCACCTGCGAGGCCGCATGTGCGGGAGGTCAATCGCAGGTGCGGATGTTAGGGCCCTTGAGATTTTTTCCGCAGGCGCGCACCTGGGATCCGCAGGTTTGTGTAAATGGTCGCAGGTGCAGACCCACTAGACAAATGGTATAAAAATGTGCCTTCGCGAATTTTAGCCATTTTCTCAATATTTCATCTAGGTTTGAAGCTTTTGGAAGGGTTTTGAAGAGGGGATTCGATAGTTCTTCACCAAGGTAAGAATTTTGGACTCTAAACTCGTTTATATGTGATTAAAGGTCGGATTTATGGTGGAAATTAGGGAAAATCAATGTAAATTGGGTGATTAGGGCTTGGGATTAAGAATCTTTAAAATGGTGATTTGAGGGGTCATTTGGACTCCGAATTTAGTGTTCTTTATATGTACGGACTCGTGAGATGATGAAGAACAGTTCTGTATAAAATTTTTAGAGTTTCGGGACGTGGGACCGAGGGTCGGGTTTGACCAATTTCGGAATTTTTGATACATTTCGATTGGGATTAGTTCCTTAGCATATTATAATGATATACATCTGATTGTTGGTAGATTTGGAGCACTCGGAGGACGAATTTAGAAGCAAGGGCACTGCAGAGTAGTGTATTAGCCGGTTTTGAGGTAAGTAACGCTTCCAAACTTGGAACTGAGGGTTCGAAACCCCAAACTATTTGATATTTTATGCTAATTAAGGTGACGCACTTTCCAAGTGACGGGCATGTGGGCGTTTACCGAATATCTGTAGCCTGGCTCATCCCATGGCACTGTCTACTGGTTATCTCAGATTTATTTTGTACTATGAAGGTGGTAATTCCCTTGAACGAAATAGAAATCATTCTAAGTATAAATGTTAAGGCTTCACGCCGATGTGTTTAGACCGGAATGGTCGATTATTGCTGTCTTTATCTATGATTATGGCTTTCATGTACTCAGTCCTGTTATAGTATATGTTTCATCCCTCAGTCTCGTAAGTTTCTAGTTTATTCTATATTTTCATTAGTTTGAGTTGATTTTCACATGTTAGAGCATTCTGAGTGAGACTGGAAGGTACTGACTGAGTGAGGCTTGAAGCCTGGTTTTGAGACAGTTATGAGGTCAGACTGCACACCGCAGCGATTCTGAAATCATGCCTTCGTTGGCTTGATATAGCGCTTGGGCTAAAAGGATCCCCTCCGGAGTCTATACACCCCCAATGAGCGCACATATATTGAGGGATGGATTTCCATGGGCATGGATTTGTCCGAGTAATCTGTTCCAGAGATGGATTTCTCCGTGGGGGCTGGATCGACCTTTTTCCTCAGTAGTTGGTGACTGTGTCACTTGTGTTTATGTAATATCCGGGATGGACTTCCTTGGGCCGGAAGGACGTATTCTAGTACTGAGTGGACCACCTTATGAGATAGTGATTACTGAGTATACATCATTCTTGGTTCTATATGCATCCATGCTAGTATGCAGAGTTACAGACATATCTTGATGCATCGTGTTTATTTCCTGATATATTACTGTCAGTCAAAAATTGGGTCGTGACACTCTATTACTTGACGACTACATATACTTGACAGTTTATGAGTGTACTATTCTAGAGTGCACCATCGGGGTGTCTCACAAGGAGAACTATTACCACGTTTGCAATATCCTTCAAAAATATCAGCTAATGCTAACAACCCATCCACCATTTTGGGTTACTCTAACCCCAGCCCGATCCTGATATCCCATCATTCTCTTAAACAATATATGTTAGTTCTCATAGGGCATAACTAAGTTGGGTGTGGCTAATTCTACATACCTCTGTTACTATTGAAGGTAACTTAGGATACTTATATTTCTCTCCCTGAATTGTAAATACTGATAATCTTCACTAATTAGGTACCCCGTACCCTTCTCCATCTTGCTTCTTTTACTTGTTGAAACTTGTATCTACCTTCTGAATCTCACGTTGCTTTTTAGCTCATATGGGTGGACAAATATTCATGCCATACAACTCCTTATCAAGAAGCTTACACGTCTTAGTACACACATAATCTACTGAAGACCTTACATTTACTCATCATAAGCATGACGGAAAATCTAGTTCCTTTGATCAACTCTTCCACAACCACATTTGATCTCTTCCCAACTGTCTTTCTGGATATAGGTATCGTTGCATTACAAATAAAATAAAATTTAGGAGTTTGAATTATTACAACTCAACTCTACCACACGATCTAGAGCAAGAAGAAAGAGTGACAATCCTAAATGCCCTGTAGCGTCTTGCTTATAAGTGTGGTGCACAACACACTCATAAACAAGACTCTACTAGACACAGCTTGTAGACTGCCTAGGAGAAACTTGGCTCTGATACCACTTTTGTCACGACCCAAACCACAGGCAACCTTAGTTGCTAGGAGTAGATCTGTTAGGAAATAGTGTAACGTTTATGTTCGTTTCATTTTAGATCATGCCAAAAGAAAGAAGGAAGTGGCTTAACATACCTTTGAAATCTTCTATCCAATTGTCAAGCAAGCTCAATATGATCTTCTTACGTCTACAACGAGTAAACCGACTTCGTCATCATCATATAAGCGTTGTAACTCTCAAATTTTGAAACCAATATTCCACAAGAAAACGAAAAACACCTCCCCTATTTGTACTGCATCCCATATGTTACCAAAAGTCACCAAACATCCCAAACAACAATAATATAATTCACAATAAGCTCTCCGATTAGTTCAACAACCATTTTGAGCGGCAAGCTCGATTTACGATTAACAAAATATGGTTTGAATCCAATTAATTTTCCATGAATCTTCCTGCAACATCTATAACATTATAGTTATACTAATTATATCATTTTCAACCCAAAACATCATAATCATAATATTAAGATATAATCCACACGCTCTTTTTCAATCCACTGCATTAGCACATAGATAAGCTTAACAACAACATACACAACATAAGAAAACCATTTATAACAATTTCCATCCACAACAAACCATATATATAGCCTCAACACAGCCCAAAAAAAAAAGGATAACTATTCCTTATTCCATGTCAATTACTATCTTGTAGATTTTTACTCAAACAACTCAACCAACACATGATTGACCTTAAGAAAAATCAAGAAAATTATTTACTTACCTTAGCCAGTACATACAACTTGATATACCAGCTGGTGTAGCTCACAACAACCCTCGATCACACCACAACATTATAGGAGTTGTATTCTCTTCTTGAATCAACTTTTGTGTTCAAGTTGGTGTGTAAGCGCTTTTATTTCGCCTTGAAACTCTAATATATACGAAGGGGGGACGATTATTAGCTTAATAATAAAGAAAAACATGAAATATGAGCTTAATTACCTTTGAATAACCCTCCTAAACAGCCACAAGATGAAGAACTATGATCTAGCAAGAAACACGGGACTTTTAGCGTTAGATTCATGTTTTTATCTTATATTTTCACCCTAGAATCATCAAGGAACCTTTTTAGAGAATTTACGAGGGTTTAGGAACTGTTTTGGATGAGAAAAATCAGTTAAAACGACATATAATTGACTTAAATACAAGCAGAAGTTTTACACTTACTTTGTGGGTCCCATGAGAGCTGCTTGCGGAGTCTCGCGATAACACGAATATCTATCTACTCTGATGTCGTATCGACGAATGGTTAAATTCGTTAGAAACTAGACTCATAAATATTCAGTTTTGGTAGGTAGATCACCCTATAAATCCAAGTATATATGGAGAAAAGCTCAGCTATATTTGACCTATTTTTCAATACATTTATGAATATAACTTGGGATGACCTATGCCAACTTTTGTTCCACAACTCGCTTGAATTCAAAACCTAACACACATTTACCATAAGACTAAGATAACTCATATATAACCTCCTTATAATATTAATCACCATAGTATCACCCCAAAAGTACACATTATAACATTCCCAAATCGTCGACATTCGACGAAAATTATTTTCTTCAATTTGTTTAGCTTCTAACCCTTTCAACCCTCTTGCTACTTGTTATCCATGATCTTAAAGATTTGTAACCTCCACTGTAACATGATTAACCTACTTTATGTACTTTCAAATACGATCTCATTTTCGAGCTTACATAAAATGACTTACGACGTACTTAGGTACGAAAACATGGGTTGTAACATTTGACCTGGCGGAGACCTACAAGGTTTTAAAGTTTGACAACGAGAGGCTACAACCAAAAATCCAAGAACTCAGAGAAAGATTTCGAGACCAAGATGATTCCTTCGTATTTGAGAAGACCTATGATGTTAACAACATACGATAAGACTCTGGAGGATGCCAAAATTTTGCATCGAAAATATAGATGGCTGCATTGTCAAGGCTCGTGATTTAGAAACGACCTCCTTCGAGAATATATCTGTTCGGCCTACTGCTTCAAGTTCTTCAAAGACTCGCTTCGAATCTTCAGAATTTGAAGAAGAAGGTGAAAATTTTGAGCACAAAGATGAGCAACCTTCGACTCCGGAAGATGTAGGCCCGGGGAATGCTCCAACCTTAGAAGTCTTCCAACCCTCAACATCTGCTGATAAACAAATTAATTTATCTTGAAGATGTATCTTGATCCATTGCATTTCTATTAATAAAATCCGAAAATTTTTGCATCAGGTTGAATTTATCACTGGCATTCACGCTTCCGATTTTTAACCTTTAACTAGAAAGGTTCCATAAGAAAGGACCCTTATGTTTATGTTGCTCTTGAAAGTAACGTTTCCTATTTATTCCGGCACTTCTATTTGATGTTTTCGTAACAATTGAATAAGGAAACACCACACCTTTTGGACAAGAAATAAGAGATGGATAGAAACAAAATGGGTTTTTTTATTCCTTTTATTTTTAAAAGTAAATTTGAACAAGTAAGAAAATTACATTTTCCAAACCGTCAAATAGCCAATTCATGTGGCTAACTTGTACTTCTTGTTGGTGATCCATAACAATCGAACTCCTAAGTTCAAAATATGTCCTCTCGATTTCAATAGTCCCGACGTCATCAGTTAATATATTTTGCTTGCTTTTACTTTTAAACTAGCATAAACAGTTTGCATTTTCGATAACGATCTAGTATCGGTAGTATTAGCTTCCTGCTCCAGTGTTAGAATGCAAAAAATGAGGATTCAAAAACTGGATATTTAGTAGCCATTAAAAATTTATCCTCATGATACGTTTTACATTGCTATCATTAGAAACCTTGCTAGGAAAACCCATTTCGGACAAAACCAAGACGAAAAAAGCGTGCAATATGTACTTTCAGTCTTCTCATGAATCTTCAACAATAGTACCTATTGAGCTGGTTGATTTTCTAGTTAATTGGTAATTTTACTCCATTTTAATTTTTCTATTGATACGAGCCTTTCCCGAATATAGCTGAAACCCGGTGAAGGCCTTCCCAATTTGGCCCCAACTTAAGCGTTGACTTCCCGGGTGTTATGAGTCACTTTCCGTATAACTAAGTCTCCTACTTTAAAGTAATGGAGATTTTCTCTAAGGTTATGATACCTTTGAATTCTTTGCTTCTATGCCATAATCCTTACATTTTGTCGTGGTTCAGTATGCCATAATACTCCCGGTAACTCTTCAGACCATCTGCCCGTGGCATCCTCTAACTTCTTCTTCAGATTTTGAATAATTACCTTGTTCGTTGACTCTACTTGACCATTAGCACGTGGATGATACAGAGATGATGTAATCGTTTATATCTTTAATCCCTCTAAGAACTTTATGACTTTAGAGTCTGTAAATTGTGGTCTGTTATCACAATCAATTTCTTTAGATACTCCAAATCGACAAATAATATGATCTCAGAGAAAATCTATCACCTTTCATTCTCCAATTGTAATGATCCCACCGGTAGTTTTGTGTATTTGAGCGTCGTTTCCCCTACTTGATGCTATACATAAGTATATTTGATATCATATGACTTGCGGGGTTGGTTTATTTGAGTTCGAGGAGGTTTTGGAGTGAATTTGGGACACTTAGTCCCTTGGTTTGGGGCTTAAGTTGTAAAGATTGACCGGAGTTTGACTTTTAGATGGACGACCCCAAAAATGGTATTTTAATGCTTTCAATAGGTTCATATGGTAATTTTTGACTCAGGCATGTGTCCATATTTGGATTTGGAGGTTCGTAAGTTAATTTGGTGTTTTGGCAAAATTTGGGAAATTGAAGGTTTAAAAGGTTCATTGGTTTGACCGTATGTTGACTTTGGTGGTATCTGGTTCGAATTGTAGTTCGGGGGAGTTAGAATAGGCTCGTTATGTCATATGCAAAATTTGAGTTTATTCCGAGTTGATTTGATATAGTTTGGCATAAGTTTCGGAAGTTGAGAGTTTATTAGTTCCTTAGGATTGAATTGAGGTTTGATTCGTAGTTTTGATGTTGTTATATGTGATTTGAGGCCTTAAGCAGGTTCGTATTAATTATTGGGATTTGTTGGTGTGATTGGATGAGGTCCCAGGGAAGTCTGGTGTGTTTCGGGTGGTTTCGAGCCATTTTCCCATGTTTTGCATCAACTATCTTTTGGTGTTCTATAGTTCATCGCGATTGTGGAAGGAGGGTCGTGATCGGAGTGAGTTTTTGGTGGCAGGTTAGTTTTTCTCTACGTGTTCTCGATGTGGAGGTCACATCTGCGGAGCTTGAGGAGTAGTATTCTTCGCGTTAGCGCACACGGAGACGCGTTCACATAGAAGGGAAGGATAGTCGGGTACGTCAGGTGTTTAGCTATCACAATCGCATATATGATTCCACATTCATGGAGGCTTGGTAGCTAGTGAGACATGATCGCTAGCTGAGGTTGCGTTCATGTGATGCATTTTCTGGAGCTGAACTTTTTGTTCTTCACGATTGCGATGATGGTTTGGCGATCGCGATGCATATTCTTGGGGAGAGAGTTAAATATTTCATTTCGAGGGCTTTGGTTATTTTATCACATTTTGAGTTATAGAGCTCGAATTTGGGTGATATTAGAGGGAATTATCACGATTTAGATTGTGGTAAGTGTCTTTGACTTGAATTTGTTAAATATTTATGATTCCATCCTTGTTTTTATCATTTAATTGATGAATCTTAGTGATGAAATCGAGAGTTTTAGTAAAAGCCATTTCAAATGTAATTTGAGGATTTGAACCACGATTCGAAGTCGGAATTAGATGAAATTAGTATGGTTGGTCTCGTATCTGTTGGGAATTTGTGAGTTTTGTTGAGTTTAGGGGTGCGGGATCAGGTTGAATTTTTGATTTTTATAAATTCCAAAACTTTATGAGTTGAGGTTATTTCCTACAATATTATTTGATGATATTAAGTTGTTTGTGACTAGATTCAAGTCGTTCGGAGGTCGATTCACGTGGGAAGGGCTTTTTGGAATATTGATTCACGCTTTTTGAGGTAACTAACATATATAAACTTGGATTTAAGGGTAATTATCCCTAAGAACTATGATATTCGAGATGTGTTGGAGGCGACGCACATGCTAGGTGTTAGGTGTGTGCGTGCATTGGGGTATTCATGATCCAGGTAGATTTTAAACTACTATGAGATTTGTTTGCTATCACGCCTTGTTTTCCATAATTTCCTCTACTTGTATTATTATTTGAGCTATGATTGATGTTAGAAATCATGTCTAGGCAAAGTTTTTATTTATTTGATATATGATAAGGCTATTCTTGCTATTTTCCTTAATTGTAAACCTACTCACAGTCATGATGCTATATCCGTGTGTAATATCTCCGTCTCAGTGAATTCTTAGCTTGATTTTTCACATGTTATTGTTGCCTCATATGCGTAATACTATTGAACTGAGTACTATGCGATATGGTTAATTGAGACTTGAGCGGTTGGTGGTTGGGCTTGGGCCATAAAGCGGATTTGGTATTGAGTTTGAGGTGACGCATATGCCGGGCTGATTTTGGTCTAAGTTTTACTGATTAGGGGCAGCGTGTGCACTAGGCCCCACAATTGGGCTACGTGATATTGATTAGCGCTTGGGTAAAGATCTGCTCCTCCGGAGCCTGGTATTCACAGTAAGTGCATGCACGGGGCTATATATATGCTTTGGTGTGGGGCATTTGTGCTAGACACTCGTACAATGCTGAGTGTGATTGCGCGTGTGATGGTGAGGGGAACTTGTGCTAGGCACTATGAGCATGTCGAATATTTTGGTTCCGGAGCCCGGTACAAGTTTGTTATGATAGTTAAGTTCTATCTGTGAAATTTGGTAAGAATCGGAGTTGATTTGACATGATTCTGACGTCCGGCTGAGAAATAGTGAAAGTTAAGTGTTCTTGAGAAAAATGATGAGTTTTGAGGTTAAATTCATAGTTTTAGATGTTATTTTCATGATTTGATCGCATGAGCAAGTCCGTATGATATTTTAGACTTACGTGCATGTTTGGTTTAGAGCTCCGAGTGCTCGGGATGTTTTGGACTAGTTAAGATTGTTGTTGATTCTGGTGCACAGTCGAGTTGTGCTTTGCGTTCGCGTTGCTTCACTCGTGAACGCATATAGTATAGGTGCACTGGGATACTTTTGTTCTTCGTGAATGCAGAGCTCAGGATGCAAACGCGAAGCACTGGTAGGTTAAAGATTCGCGAACGCGTTCTGGCCCACATGAACGCGCTTTTTAAATGGGCCTTGGGAAGGAGGAGCCGCTTACTCTATGCGAACGAGGCCACCTGGTCGCGAACGTGAAGGCCAACGGGCCTGACTCCTCGCGAACGCAGCAGGTCCATCGCAAATGCAGCAGGCCCATCGCGATGAAGGCCTGCCCAGTCATATAAAACAGCTTTTAAAAATCGGGCAGAACCTACTTTCTTCATATTTTCGAACTACAAAGACGTAGAGGCGATTTTCTTCAAACAAATTTATCCCCAAAGTGTTGGTAAACAATTCTAAAATCTTCTTTCAATTATCCAATATTTTTCATCACTTTTCAATCAAAAATCAAGAATTTTCATGGTAGAAATTGGGGGTTTGGGTAAAATTAGAGAATTATGTAAAAATAGAATTTTGACCTCGANGGGGGGGGGGGGTGAGTGGGTAAACAAAATTTGGTCCGAACCCTGAGTTTGGACCAAGCGGGCCCGGGGTCGGGGTTTTAACTTTTTTTAAAATTTTTTAGGAAAACAATGATTTTTCAGTAAAGTAGTTCCTTTCGCATAAATTAATGATATTAAACTAATTATGATTAGATTCGAGCGGGTTATAGGCAAATTCGAAAGGAAAAGCGGTAATTGAGCAGTGAGTGGCCTGCGAATTTGAGGTAAGTGCTTGGTTTAACCTTGACTTAAGGGAATAGGAATCCCCACTTAAATGCTATGTGAATTTGCATGTGTGTGGTGTATAGGTGAAGCGACGAGTATCTATGCACCACTAAATTATTGTTGAACATGGTCCCTTCCTCATTTCTAATTTATTTGATTCCTGGATTACATTTTGTTATGATCATTGATATCTCCATGTCTAATTATTTTCGTCAACTTGTTGTCAAGTATTGTTCCCAGTATTTTGGAAGTGTTGATTGTTCCCTTGGTTTCATGGTGATGCATAAAGCTTGAATTGGATGACATTTTTTTACGATTCATATATATATTCCGGTGGGTTTCATTGTGAAGTAATAATTGAAGAAGGCCATGAGTTGTACAACTATCTGTTTAAACTTGTTGAGACAAGGATATTGTGAAAGGTTTTCACCTGAATTTTGGAAATTTTTATAAATAAAGTGATGTGATTGTCTTGTGGGAGCGGGTTGCACGCTACAACAAGGAGTGATAAGGGTGGACAGATGGGATCGGGTTGCACGCCGCAACAGGAGAAATAAGGCTGATATATATATAGGGAGGAACAATAAGGGTGGACAGGTGGGAGCGGGTTGCGCCCCGTAACAATGAGCAATAAGGGAGAATATTTATGTTTTACTGATTTTCAAAAATAAGAATTTGGAAAAACTCCGATTTTATTAAAAAGATTTTCATACTTTGATTTTTACTATGATTTAAATTGAAACTTGGAAATTTTGAGGAGTTGATTATAGCTGATATCTGAAAAGAGTTATCCGAGTTATTTTTATTTACTGTTGCAAGGTACTGGTTATTTAGTTTAATATTATTATTTCCTTCTTACTTTATTATATATATTGTTCACATGTTATATTGTTAATGCCCTGCCGTAGCCTCGTCACTACTTCGTCGAGGTTAGGCTCGGCACTTGCTCAGTACATGGGGTTGGTTGTACTGATACTAACTCTGCACTCTTTTGTGCAGATCCAAGTACCGGCCAGAGTTAGGAGATTTTAGTAGCTGACACCATCGTTCGGAGACACGACGTAGATCTGCTGGCGTCCGCAGATTCCTGGAGTCTTCTCTTAATTTTATAGACACTGTTTTATTACATTCAAAAATAGATATATAATTCTTTCAGCCCATTATTTGTAGTACTCCTTAGTAGTTCGTGAATTGTGACACCAGACCTTGGGTAGTTATATAGTTGGTTTTAGTTTGTGGTTATCTTTGAGTTATTTACTGTTACTGTCTTCATTACATCCTAAGTCGTTATTGATTATTGATTATGGAATGGACTTTTCTTTCGAGCTCGTCATTGCTTTCTGTCCAATGTTAGGTTCGTTACTTATTGAGTACATGGGTTCAGTTGTACTCGTACTACACTCTGCATTTCATTTGAAAATTCAGATACTTCTTGGCTCAGTGATTGCTAGAGCTCGCAGCGGTACCGACTTGTGGAGACTACAAGGTGGCTGCTATGTCGTTCACGGACTTGGGGTTCTCTTCCATTTTTTTCTGTTATTGCTATTTTATTTTTCAACCATTTGTAATGAGGATTTGACCTTGCATTTTGACATTCAATATTGCTCTTGTACTCGTTGACAGCAGATCTTTGGGATGGTTGTGTTACACCCTATTTTGCACTAGTCAAAACACAATATAATTAATGGTTCTTTTGAAGTTGATAAAAGAGTGTCGCCACCTAATATTTTAAGGTAGTACCTATAAGTATATGTGATTATTATGCTAAGGGTCTGCTAGCCAGTGAGATTTGGGTAAGGGTTCTAGTTATTCTAAAAGAAAAGTGCTATGCACCCCTTAAAATCCACATGAAGTAGCTCCCTAGGCTTAGGCTATGTTTGTGGAAAGAAACGTCTATATTCTGCTTAGTTAGTGGTTAAAATGGTTAAAAAAGATTTGCAGATAAAATGATCTAAGTTTTGTCTTGAAAACTCATTGTTTTAAAAAGATTGTATATTTCCTTAAAAGACGATGCTTGTAAAACAAGGGATTATCATTGAGAAATATGTTCTTAGTTGAAGATTAGGTATACCTTTTGCCTTAGGAGACGGCTTTAGTAGAAGGATTTCATATTTTCAAACTCATTGTTATTCAGGCCCAAATTGAATCATGCATACAAAAAGACTTAGCACAAGTCCTCATTTATTGATACAATCCCCCTTAGTGTAAGTCCTCATTTTTAGGAGACGGCTCCAGTTGGGCTAAGCAGGCCCAATTTGAATCATGCATAAAAAAAGAACAGAGAATAATTAGTATCTATCAATGTGAGGCGGAAATAAAATAACATAATTATAAGTAAAAGAGCTGAAAAATACAGTCTAAGTCATTTCTCGTTTGTGTTAATCCTGTAAGGATTAATAAGAGTTAATGATCAAAGACTTAGCGTAAGTCCTCATTATTGATACAATCCCCCTTTGTGGACCCCCCTAACATAATTCGAATGGAGGCTGACCGCTGAGCCCACTCTGGCCTCGCGGGGCGGGCCCCTGTGGTTGCGAGCTGGAGCTGCCATAGCTTATGGCTATAGCAATGGGAGGGCCCCAGCAGAGAGAAAAGTCAGGATAACGAGCGCTCCGCCCGCCAAGCGGGCGGCAGGAGCAGCGGGCAAGTGCTTGGTAAGCCAACAGCCCAGTGAACCGGGCGGGGCACTCGAAGAAAGGGGGGCACACTGAGCAAGTACGAGAAATTGGCCCCGCTCCGCTTTCTTAAAAGCAAGGACCACTACGGGAGGTCAAACCAAGGATCTATGGAAGTGGGGGCTCGTCCCCGGTCAATATTGGATCAAACAATAGGGGGCCGTAGCACTGACCTCTTTTTTTTATTGATTCAATACAATAGGGGAAAAGATCGTACAGTTCCCTACCGAGACAAACTCTCAACGGATCCTCCGCGCGCTGGGAATACCTCTTCCGTGCGTCTTTCTCGTGGCGGGAACAGAACAACAGGGAAAGACCCGGCCCAGGGCGAGCTTTATTTATTTAAGAGAGAATGGGGAGTGAATCGAATTCCGTTTCCGTTCTTTGGGGGCTTTCGGGCCCCTCTCGATCTTTTTCTACGTTGAGAAGGGGGAAGGAGTCTAAATCAATGGACATTAATGAACCATCATTGATGGACGTTGCACATGACACGATCAATTCGACTCAAGGTCCGGCGCTAATAGAAGTTGCTTACTTTCCTAGTAGCGAAGGAAAGGGCAGGGCTTTTTTCGTAGTAATAGTGGGCGGGTCTCATGAGATCTATGCCGGCCGTCGGAATCAAACGAAGGTCGAAGGACCATTCGATTCATTAAGGGGCATAGCGGCGCCCTCGCCCGGCGCCATTTCCGGACCTAGCAGCAGACGGGCGGGCCGTGCCTGAATTCAGACCGGACCAGACTCTTCTTTGTTTGAGCTGCTCCCAGGCACGCAGACCGAAGATCTCACTTGTCCTGGACAAGTNACCAAAAAGGTGGGGGGGGCCCAAAAAACCCAAGACAAAATTGGGTGGGGGGGGGGGGGGGAGGGGTACGTAACCACAAAAACAAGTTTTCACCTCCAAATATCCTTAGTCACCCACTATTAACCTTCCTAAAAGGCTTAAACACAAATAAAGTAGTTATTCAGTAGTTTCACATTGCTAGGACATAAGCAGTAGATGCGAAAAATCATGGTAATGTGATGACCCAAAGGGTCATCTTACGAATTAAAACTCCATTCCGGGAACATTAACCTTAAAAAGACAAATTTTAATTACTTCGATTTACGTGCGCAGTCCGGGCATGAAATCAGAAAGCTTTTATGTGAAAATATGAGAAATAATAATTTTGGAAACTAAAAATTTAAGTTTTAGTTGACTCGGGTCAACATTTTGAGTAAACGGACCAGGATCTGTGTTCCAATTATCTCGGGAGGTCAACAGTAAAATATGGGACTTGAGCGTATGCCTGGAACTACATTCCGAGGTCCCTAATTTTAGAAATTAATTTTTGAAGAAAATTATTTTGCTGGATTATTAAGGAAATAAAGAAATGAATTAATTGGTGAAATCCTTGGTATTGGGCTCGTATTTTGGTTCCGGAGCCCGGTATAAGTTTTTTATGATATTTAAGTCCTATCTGTGAAATTTGGTGAGAATCGGAATATATTTGATGTGATTCGGTTGCTGGTTGGCAAATTGAAATTGAAGCGTTCTTGAGAAAATCATGAGTTTTGAGCTTGAATTCGTAATTTTAAATGTTATTTTTGTAATTTGATCGCATGAGAAAGTCCCTATGATGTTTTTTTGACTTGCGTGCATGTTTGGTTTGGAGCCCCGAGAGCTCGGGTGAGTTTTGGAAAGGCTACAGAGTGTTTAGAACATAGAATTCATAGATGGTGTATTTGGTGTTTTACACAGGCATCTGATCTCGCAATTGTGAGATCAAGCTCCGCAATTGCGAAGCTGACAGATCTGGGCAATGCGACATTTTGTTCGCAAATGCGAACCAGGCCTGGGAAGGCCGTTCTCATAAATGCGAGATTTCTCTTTTCAAATGCGAAGATTGCCAGGATGACCAGAAGTCACAAATGCGAAGGCATCAGTAATTTCGAAGGGTTCACAATTGCGAACCTCTGATTGTATTTGCAATAACCACAAACTGTTAAGTGGGATTTTTGACGGGATTTTCACCCATTTCTCAATTTTCTCAAACCCTAAACCTCCACAGACGATTTTTAAAGACTCAAACTTCTCCAAATCATAAGTAAGTGATTGCTAACTACTTTCTTTCAATCCTTTACAATTTTTTACAAGATTTCAACAAAAAATTTAGAACTTTCGTGGTAAAATTTGGGGTTTTGGGTAGAACTTAGGAATTTCGAAATTTGGAAATTTAGACCTCGAATTGAGGTCGGATTCCAAAACCAATTGTATATCCGGGATCGGGGAAGATGGGTAAACGAGTTTTGGTCCGAACCTCGAGTTTAGACCAAGCGGGTCTAGGGTCGATTTTTTTCTTTTGATAGGAGAACATAGAAAAACCATAGTTTTTCATTAAAGTTAATTCCTTTATAAATAATTGATGATATTGAACCAGTTATGATTAGATTCGAGCGGGTTAGAGGCAAATTCTAAAGGAAAAGCTGTGATTGAGCAGTGAGTGACCTGCAGAATTGTGGTAAGTGTTTGGTTTAACCTTGACTTGAGGGAATAGGGATCCCCAACTTAAATGCTATGTGAAATTTCATGTGTGTGGTGTATATGTGAGGTGACGAGTATCTATGCACCACCAAATTATCTGTATAACATGATCTCTTTCCCGATTCCAACTCACTATATTCTTGTCTTGATTGTTTTCATGATTTCGATGCCTCCATGTCTACTTATTTTTGTCAACTTTTTGTTAATATTTTTTCACGTATTTGGAAGTGTTAGTTGATTCCTTGGCTTCATTGTGGTACAAAAAAGGTTGAGCTGGTTGACAGTGTTTTACGATACACTTCGGTTGGTTTCATTGTGAAATGATAATTGATGAAGTTCATGAATAGTACAACTTTCTGCTTACAATTGTTGAGACATAAATATTGTGAAAGGCTCTGACCTAAATTGTGAAATTCTTTTTTTTATAAATAAAGAGATATGATTGTCTGGTGGTAGCAAGTTTCACACCGCAAGAAGGAGTAATAAGGGAGGACAGGTGGGATTGGGTTGCACGCCCTTAATAGGAGAAATAAAGGTGATATATATATAGGGAGGAGCAATAAGGGTGGACAGGTGGGAGCGGATTGTGCGCCGCAACAAGGAGCAATAAAAGAGGATATTCATGTTTTACTGGTTATATGATAAAGACTGGAAAACTTACTGGTTTATTCTATTGTTCCATACTCTTCTTTTACTATTATTTTAAATTGAAACTTGGATATTTTTACGAGGATTGGTTATAGCTAAGATCTGTAAAAGTGAATCGATTTATTCTTTTAATTGTTGCAAGGTACTGTTTAATTAGCTTATCATTCTCTTCTTGCTTTATTACACATTGTATCCGGGTTATATTATAAAGGCCCCGCTGTGGCCTCGTTACTACTTCGTCGAGGTTAGGCTCGGCACTTACCAGTACATGGGGTCGGTTGTACTGATACTCCACTCTGCACTTCTTATGCAGATCCAGGTTATGGCCAGAGTTGATTTTCGAGTAGTAGCTGATCATTCGTGCGGAGACACGAGGTAGATCTGCTGGTTTCCGCAGATTCCTGGAATCTTCTCTACATTATTTATATTGTTGTTTTGTTCATTCAAAACAGAAATATATATATATATATATATATATATATATATATATATATATATATATATTTCTTTCAGCCAAATACTTGTAGTATTCTTTAGTAGTTTGTGAATTGTGACACCAAGTCCTGGGCAGTTAGACAATTGTAGTAGTTTCGAGTTTCGTTTCATTATTTCACACATTATTTTGGATTCATTTATTGGATAATATTAGACCTAGTATTATGTTTTAGTTGTTTTAAACGCTGAATCCCTCTAACATTGGCTTGCCTAGCAAGTATGGTGTTAGGCGCCATCACAATCCCGTGGGTTGGAAATTTTGGTCGTGACAGGTAAGCCCTTGTGAAAAGTTCAGGACATAACTTTGATCTAGGAATAACTTTAAGCAACAAGACACTATAGTTCATCATCAAAACACATAAGCATCTCAGGACATAGCTTTGATCTAGGAAGGTTCATATTAGAGTATGAGTACAAGGATAGGACATTACAATATGCATAGAGTCACTGTTGGATATAATCAAGCAGGATCATTGAACACAGGTAATTGATTGCACATAGACATGCTTCAATACTCATAAGTTCAAACTCAGAAGTGTCATTAGACAGTCCAAGTCATCAGTATCATACAGAGATGAGTACATACATTTGTTTTAGTGATTCCAACAAAAGTTCAATATTTTCAGAATTCCCCTAAATAGGTTCAGGTCATAAGGACAGTTAACAAATACTTCTAAGAGCGTCAACATTGTTAAGAGCAGGCATACATCCCATTATGATATTATCTTATTTTAACACTTAGGCTGATTACTCCATCCAGTACTCCTAAAAAACATGCCAACTAATTAGGTCATCAGAAACATCAATCTAAATGGAAGAGTTAATCTTGGTCTTATTTTATTTCTAATGTCATGATATCTAGTTATAACAACTCATAGGTCATCAGGCTTTACAGCTATCAGACTCAAATAGATTTAGGTTAAGTCTTCTACAGATAGTGATATTGACAGGCATAAGACAATAGGTAATGATGTTCACTTTAACTTGGTAACGCAAATAGGTAACAATATACTAGCATTTGGAAATGTAGACAGGTTCACTAAGCAAAATTTGGTGCATTGTTTTGTGTACAAGTCATTATGACAAGAATATAAGAACTAGGATAGTATAATATCGTGGTCCAGCCTAACAGTTAGTGTCATTTAAGCAAGGATATGTCATTAGGGACATTGTGGACAAGTCTCTTAAGGAAAATCACTCGCTGAACTTAAACCAATGCAGCATCATAGAAAGATCATGATTATTATAGGTTAACACACATATACAAGTATAAATCTCTTCAAGCTAGGGTTATAAAATAGTCTATGGGCATAACAACACTAACATGATAGGTATGAACTTACGTATAGAAGTTAAGAAGAGTCATTTAATTAACATAGCAGCAGGAATTTCATGTGGCTTTCATAACAAGGCTCAAACAATCATGAGATGGAAAATATTAACATTCATTACAAGGGTCAATCCCCACAACTTACATTCAGACATGAAACCAAGCTTTCTAAAATATTATAGGGTTCATTACATGGTTTTCATTGTTTTAAATCATCACAAGAAAACACACCCAAATCATTTTGTCATAGCATGAAGAAGCTGCGAACTAGAGCCAAACAAATGAAGGTATGGACAGTGGTACAAACATGCTCTTGGTACTAAGGCAAAAAACATGGCATCTCAAGTATCAAGATGGCTCAGTGTGGGAAAGCATTAGTCGTATTTTCAAAAAAATTTGATTTACTCCACTTTGGTAATTATGATATATACATAACCAATTACTTGATCATCGAAAAGATCACATGTAATATTATTAGTACATGAATTAATTCAATTAATCATGAAACTTAAAAGGATTTAAGAGTAACAATAGTACATTCAAACTTTTAATCAACTAGGTTATAAGAAATGGAATTCATGCTCAACACACATTTGATATTAGCTAAGACAACATAATTTATCAGGAGAATCACTAACCTAGTAGTAGCAGAACATAAGGATAGTCACAGAACACTGATATATATCATAAATGAAAAGTTTCATGACCCAAAATCCATTAAGGTTGTGATGGCGCCAGACACCATTGTCAGGCAAGCCAACAATCAATAGTTAATTGGGTTCTCATTTTATTATTTTTTTGAAATCATATTTTCCTTGAATTTAAATAGTAAAGAATGGGGATTTACAGAGAAAGTAATAATACCCTTAATAATTTCAGCAAGAACAACCCATAATCATCCCAAAACTCGGTGTTACAAGCGCATGTGCATTAATTAGAAATATAAAATAAACTACAACAACTGTCCGTAATACAAATTGGATAGAAAAAAAAAGTAAATACTCTGAAGGAGACTCTAGTGGCTGTGGGTTGACAAATGGAATGCAACTCACCTAGGTCCCCGCATGTATACACGCCTCAGCTCTCAAAGGGCTTTTAGACATATATGTACCTGCACAAAAATGTACAACAAATATAGTATGAGTACGTAAGCAACGTGTACCCAGTAAGTATCTAGCCTAACCCCGGAGAAGTAGCGATGAGGGGTTGACATTGACATTCACTAGTGGTCTAACAACATCAGGTACAGTAAAAAGATAAATACATATGAGGCATAGTAAGAAATTGAATTAAATAAGCATAGAAATACGTGATACAAATTCCTCTCTTTACCAAGAATTCAAGCTTCCCATTAGAAATCCCCTTCTTAACCAGAGCACACATATAGGTATAGTGGACCTCATAAACTAGCTTACCGTAATTCAAATCCGGAAAACTCACTGATACACTGGCTTCTTGCCGAATATTACACACGATTCCATGAGGATATGGTATAGGAAATGCCGAGGCGTCGGCCCGATCTAACATAATAATCAAATTGTGCACTGCCGAGGGTCGAATGACACGAACCATAGATGCATCTATTAACTTGCCGAGGCGAACGACCCGCTCCCATGAGAGTGTGGTACATAAATCCTGCCGAGGCGAACGACCCGATCCCATAAGAGTGAAATACAGAATCCTGCCGAGGCGAACGGCTCGGTACCACATGAGTAAGAAGCTTTAATAGGTCCTTGTCCCCACTCACGAATAAACGTGCGAGTTATAATTTCTTTAACAAAACCTTTCAATGAAAACATATATATATATATATATATATATATATATCACAGAATCATTTCGTAAGGGGAGTAAAATTATTCAGTGACTAATCATGAACTCGTGAAGTCTCTACGATTGCAAGTCTAGTTTCAAGTGGTAATGTAAAACAAAGGGATTTATTAGGCGAGAGACTGCTCAAATAGTACAGTTATAACATGATGTGAACCTAAGCCTACCTGGACAATAATGTGAATGTAGCTACGTACGGGCTCTCGTCACCTCGCGCGTACATAACCCCCACAACAAGTAGCACGTATCAATTTACAATACCTAGGGGTAATTTCCCTGTCACTGGGTTAGACAAGAGACTTACCTGGCTCCGAAGTTCCATAACCGGCTCCAACGCCACTCTAACACCTCAAACCGTTGCCTAACGCTCCAAACTAGTCAAACAATGTGCAAACCAATAAAAATATACTATAATACTCATAACAATTCAATTTACAACTCCGTTCGAATAGTCGATAAAAATCACCCTCGAGCCCACGTGCCCGGATTCAGAAAATTTTCAAAGATAAGCTTTACCCATAACACCACGAACTCAAATATATAATTTATCCCAAATTTCATGTCCAATTTCGTGGTCAAAATCTAAAAATACAAATTTCTAGGTTTCTCTCCAAATATTCCGAATTTCTACAAACTTCCATGCTTAAATCCGTATATAAATCATGTATTTAACTCATAAGGTTAAGAAAGCACTTACCCCATAATAGTCGACGAAGATGGCACCCCCAAATGCTCCAAAGTCTGCTCCCATGGATGAAATGAAATGGAGTTGAGCCAAACCCTTCGTTTTAAAGAGGAAACTGCCCAACCCCGACCTTTGCACCTGCGGCCTTTTAGCCTCTTCTGCGCCTCTGTTCCTGTGCCTCCACTTCTGCAGAGGATTTCTCACAGGTGCGGCTTTCCCCCAAGGCCATCTCCTCCTCATCTGCATTCCTTCACCGCAGGTGCACGTCCTCTTCTGAGGAAAGCCTTCCAGATCTGCGGTCTCCTAGCCTTCACTCTCTTCCACTTCTGCGACCACTGGGCCGCTTCTGTGGGTTCACACTTGCGGCCCTCTTTGCGCAAGTGTGATTGCACCAGATGCTCAGCTGCTTCAGCTCTTCCTCAAATTCAAAATTCGATCCATTAATCACCGTGAATCCACCCGAGCCCCCGAGACCCTGTCCAATCACGCGAACAACTTCCAAAATGTAACATGGACCTATTGGAGGCTCGAAATCACATCAAACAATGTCGAAATCACGATTCGCACCCCAATTCAAGCTTGATGAACTTTAGAACTTCAAACTTTTATATTCGATGTCTAAACCTATCAAATCACTTTCGATTGACCTCAAACTTTGCACACAAGTCACATTTGTCATTACAGACCTACTCCAACTTGCGGAGTCGAAATCCGACCTCGATATAAAAAAGTCCACTCCCAGTCAAACTTCTCAAAACCTTCATATTTTCTAGCTTTCGCCAAATGACCCCGAAATGACCTATGGACCTCCAAATCCACATCCAGACGTGCTCCCAATATTAGAATCACCATATAGACATGAATCAGAATCCAAAACGGATAACGATAACATTGAAATGCACTTCAACCCAAATTTATAAAAAAATTTCCAAAATGCTAACTTCCACAATAGGCGCCAAAACGCTCCAAGGTTATCCAGTTCAAAATCATCATACGAACCCGCTGAAATGTTCAAATCCCGATTCCGAGGTCGTTTACTCAATTTCCAACCTTAGTCAATTCTTCCAACTGAAAGCTTTTGAAATGAAAATTTTCATTCCAAATCAACTCTGAACTTCCGAAATTTCAATTCCGACCATGTGTGCAAGTCATAATCCCTGAAGTGAAGCTTCTCAAAGCCTCAAACCACTGAACGACGCACTAGAACTCAAATAGGCCGGTCGGGTCGTTACAAGGATTCATAGAAAAATATCATAGATATCATAATCACCCAATTAGTTCAAAGACAGAAAAAGAGTCAGTGTACACTGACCTTTTGTAGAGCGGCAAACCAAGAAAATATTGATCCTTAGCCGTTTTGAACCACAAACTCACAACAATCCACTCACAGTGATTGAATTTTCCCAGAGATGAAAGAGGAAAAGAAGAAGTTAGAGAAGAACTTCTGAAACTTAGACTTAACTGAAGAAACTTGAACTTTCAATTTTAGTGTATGTGTTGGTGGTGTTGAGTGTGAATTGATGTATATCAAGGTCTGTTAGGTGAGAGCCTTTAATGTCATATTTATAGTGGCCTTCAAGCCTTAGGGTTGCGCTGAATTCAAATAGTTAGTGGATGGTGACGATAGTGAGGATGATTATAGCATTATGGTAAAATCAGAGATGAATGGAGGGGAAAGCACCAAAGACTTTTACTTCGACACGAGGAGATGAAAAATCGACCATTGAGAGTGAAGATCCATCGTCCAAAGCTCTAATGTCAAGAGGTCACTGTGATTGACCTTGGACATGAATAATAATAATAATGGAAACAAGTCATACATGCTTCAATTTAAAGGACGAAGGGAGAACAGACTAGTTTGAGTTGCATGATTTAGGTCCAGGGTTTTGTTTTGGGGTTTTGAATTAAATCGATGAAAATCGAAAGAAGCATGCACGATTCCCATCTAGTAGGGACAAGATGGTTGATTCGAAGTGGAATTGTACCTTGCACAGATTTGTGCAAGGTTTTTGATTGATAGGTTTAGATGGGATGAGGGAAAGGAAATAGGAAAGGGAAATGAAAGCGGCCGAGTGCTGCAAATAAGTAGGGTTCTAGGGGTGTCTTTAAGGTTAAGATTGAGGAATGAGATATAAGCCTTGGATATTTTGATCTTCGGCTCTGATTTTTCAGAGAATAGAAATTCACTAAAGGATTTATTATGGAACAACGATGGTCATTGGATCTTTGTGATCATACGGCTGAGATGAGATCCGATGATGGCTTAAAAAAAAGGAAAACAAGGGTTAATTATGGATCGTTGATGGATTGAATAAAAGGCCTAGATTTTTTGTGTTTCTTATGTGAGTGTTGTGGAGTGATGAGGTGGCGTAGTGCCATTGGTTTAGAGGCGATGACATGGATTGCCAACTTGGATGAAAGGGGTGGGAGTGGACCGGGTCAAAGATGGTTGGCCTTGTGTATTGGGCTAGATTGGAATTTAAAATATAGACATATTGAGTTTAATTAATCAATTGCAATTACAACCTTTTAAGTTTTTATCCCTTTTTAAAATTTATTAAATTAAACTTATTTAATACTAATTAAATACAATAAAATATAATCATCAAATATATTTTTAATTACTGTAATTAATTAATTATAATACTTTGTCTATAAAAACTCATTTTGGCTAACTAAAGTAATAAAGGTAGTATAGTTATATATTAAAGACTAATTTGTTAAATTAATTGAAAATTTATTTCCTAAGATATCAAAGTTATTTTAATAATTAAAATAGTAAGAGGGATATAATTTATTATTGTTTTACTACTATATTGATTAACATTGTTAATTATTATTAAGCATTATATTATTTATATTTTAAGAAAATATGTGCTATTGATTTGAAAAATATTTTACTACATTTATTATTGATTAATAAATGCAAATAATTTAATTTTAAAATGGAGGGTCAAAATTGATCGTCAACATATTGTAGTTGTGTTATCGTTGTCTTCTCAGATATTTTATGGCATTTCCATTGTTGAGATTATCAAATTTTTGTTTATTGAGTTCATTGTTATTGTGAAGTGTTGGCTTTCCTAGGAAGTAGTGTTAGGCGCCATCACCGATCCCATGGGAGTTTGGATCGTGACAAGTTGGTATCACATCACTAAGTTGCCTAGGGTCTCACGAGTCATGAACAAATTTGGTAGAGTCTTGCAGATCGGTATCTAGACGTCTGTACTTATCTTTGAGAGGTTTCCGAAATATTAGAAAACTTTACTCTATTGCATCGTTGTCGTGCAGATTTGTTAATTCTTAAGTCTAAACCTTTACTCTTTTAATCTCTCATAAATGGTAAGGACATGCTCAACTGATCAGGCGCCAGTGCCAACGGTCAGGGCCGTGAGAGGTCGGGGTCGAGGTGGGGATCGCACTACGGCTAGAGCAGCTTATGTGGAGCCATCAATTGCTCCAGTGGAGGAGAAAGTTCCAGATGCTTTTGAGCCGGTGCGACCAGCCCAGACACCAGTAATGCCTATTGTTATACCTGGCCTTTAGGAGACTTTGGGTCAAATATTAAGTGGGTACACGAGCTAGGCTCTGGCGGGCATGATACCTGTTGGACAAGCTACCTCACAGGTTGGGGGAGAGGCTAGACTCCGGCTGCCCGTATAATGGAGAAACTAGCTCAGGGTTATCATACACTAGGGGTGTTACCAGGTATACTAGTTGTTGCTGCTCGGGCCGACATTGGTCCATCTATGTTCGATAAGGAGTAGAAGAGGTTGGAGCGATTTAAGAGGCTTGATTCTCACAAGTTAAGTGGAGGAGAGTTAGAGGATGCTCAAGGTTTTCTGGATCGGTGTCATCAGATTCTTCGTATAACATGTATTGTGGACACCGACCTTTACCACCTTTTAGCTGACATGGGCATCCTACAGATAGTGGCAGACCTATGGGTCAGGCAGGCCAGCTGGCACAACATTAGTTACATGGCATCAGTTCTTAGTTATCTTCTTAGAGAAGTTTGCTCCACAAAATCGCAGAGAGGAATTGCATAGGGAGTTTGATAAGCTATGCCAATAGGATATGACTGTGACTCACTACGAGATGAGATTCAATGATTTGACTTCAAGATGACTTCAACTATAGTCTATGTTATAGTTTGGCTCGAGAGGTCGAGACGGATGCTAGATTTGACTAGGTGGTTAAGATTTGTAGGCGGTAGGTGTAGGTTTGCAGGCTTGGATGAGAGGCCAAGATGCCTCGTGGTTCACGTGGTTTTAGTTGTGCCTCGTCTAGAGGCTAGTCACATCACAATAGAGTTCTTCCTTTTAGGCTTGCTTAGGTAGCTCGTCAGATTCCTCGTAGTTTGTCAGTTAGCCACAGTTCATACAGTCCTCGCCCAATTCAGACATCATTCAGTGCACTCCCAGCTTAGAGCTTGTACCGTACTCCATAAGCTCAAGGTTGTGAATATCGAGTTCTTCCAGTTGTTATTTTAGTTCACGAGGTCCAATTCATCCCCCACAGTCATTTCTGATTCGAGGTTGCTATAAGTGTGGGGAGTTGGGGCATGTGAGAAAGTGTTTCCCCTACTATTAGAGAGGTCCAGTGCAGCAGGGAGGTCAGACTATAACTCCTGCACCAGTTGCTATACCACTTGCTCAACTAGCTCGGGTTGGAGGTTGTACGGGGTGAGGTTGCCCTAGAGGAGGAGGGAAATTAGGCGGTGGTCAGGCCCGTTGCATTGCATTTCCCACCAGGACAGAAGTAGTTGCTTCCGGTGATGTGATCACAAATATTGTTTCCATGTGCTGCAGAGATGCTTCAATATTTTTTGACCCTATTTCCACTTATTCATATGTGTCATCATACTTTTCTTGTTATTTGGATGCACACTGTGATTCTTTAGCTATGCCTGTGCATATATCTATACCGGTGGGTAATTCTATTATGGTGGACCGTGTATATCGGTTTTGTGTGGTGACCATTGGGGGATATGAGACTAGATTTGATCTCTTACTACTCATCATGGTGGATTTTGATGTGATTTTATGCATGAATTTGTTGTCACCATATCACGTTATTCTTTATTGTCACGCTAAGACCATGATTTTGGCTATGCCAGGGCTACCGAGGTTGAAGGGAAGAGGCTCCATGAATCATGTTCCTAGTAAAGAGGTGTCTTTTCTGAAGACACAACGAATGGTTGAGAATGGGTGTTTCGCATATTTGTCCTTCGTGAGAAATGTTAGTGCTGATACTCATACTGTTGAGTTAGTTTCAGTAGTGAGGGAGTTCCCAAATGTGTTTCCTGCAGGCTTGCCGGGCATGCCACCCGATAGTGATATTTATTTGGTGCTAGGCACTCAGTCCATCTCTCCATCCGTATCACATGGTACCGATAGAGTTGAAGGAACATTTACAAGAGTTTCTTTATAAGGGTTTCATCGGACCTAGTGTGTCACCTTGCGGTACACCAGTACTATTTATGAAGAAGAAAGATGGTTCTATGAGGATGTGCATTGACTATAGGTCGTTGAACAAGGATAATGTCAAGAAAAAGTACCCACTACCACGTATTGATGATTTGTTTGATCAACTTCAGTGTGCTAGGGTATTCTCGAAGATTTATTTGAGATCAGAGTACCATTAGGTGAAGATCCGGGCTTTAGATATTCCGGAGAAAACTTTGAGAACCCGCTATAGTCACTATGAGTTTCTGGTGATGTCTTTTGGGCTGACCAATGCCCCAATAACTTTCATGCACTTGATCAACAACGTAATTCAACACTATCTTGATTCCTTCATCATAGTTTTCATTGATGATATATTGGTGTATTCTTGCAACCGGGAGGATCATGAGCAACATTTAAGGATTGCACTCCAGACTTTTAGGGAGAAGAAGCTATATGCTAAATTCTCCAAGTGAGAGTTTTGGCTAGACTCAATGGAATTATTGGGTCACTTGGTTCACAGTGAGGGGATTAAGGTGGATTTAAAGAAGATTGATTCAGTTCAGAGTAGGCCCAAAGCGTCTACTACTACTACTACTACTGAGATCCAGAGTTTTCTTTGGTTGACCGGGTATTATCATCGTATTATGGAGGGATTTTCATCTATACCTTCCCCCTTGACTAGTTTGATGTTGAAAGGTGCCTCATTCAGGTGGTCTGATGAGTATGGGGAGATCTTTCAGAAGCTTAAGAGTACCTTGATTACAACTCTAGTTCTGGTTTTACCTTCGGAATCAGGTTCCTATATAGTCTATTGTGATGCTTCATGAGTTTTCATTGGGTGTGTATTGATGCAGGAGGGGAGAGTGATTGCTTATGCTTGGCGTAAGTTGAAGCCCCATGAGAAGAAATACCCAGTGCACGATTTGGGGCTGGTAAACAATGTTCACGTACTCAAGATTTAGAGGCATTATCTTTACATCATGTCGTGTGAGGTGTTCACAGATTACAAGAGTCTCCAACACTTATTCAAGCAAAATTATCTTAACTTGAGGCAACAGAGGTGGTTAGAGCTCTAAAGGACTATGATATTTGATCACAATCAACTATATCTTATAGGAAGACTAAACGGGAGCTGCAAATATAATCCGGGGTATTACGCCCAGAGTCGATCCCACAGGGAATTTACGTATCAATCAAGTCATCAGAATACACAACTTTTACTTAATAAATTTTCTCAAGACTTATGAATATCAATTGGTGATGTTTTACTATTTCTACTGACAAAAGTAATAAACTAACGATTAACTAGCAATATGATGTAAACAATTATAATAAAGGTCTAAGGTTATGGTTTTCCCCGTCGGTGAACTTCCTTCTCGGATACTTCTTATAGTTTGATTAGTTGTCTATATCAATCATGAACACTCTATCTACCATAAATCTCTCTCAAGTAATTATGATAATTTACTAGACGCACTCTCTCAAGTTACGCTAGCTAGATTGCATTACAGTTCACTTTAGATTGCACCCGAAGTATCGTTATCTCTAATCCAACCTCTAAACCCTCGGTTATGACTTTCATCTATACTCCGGGAGTGATGTTGTTCAAACAACTACCTAAATATGCACTCTCTCTCAAGTAGATACATAATAAATAGGAACATCTAATTGAGGATCCTTTCAATTAACTACAACAAGAACGTAGTTGAACAAATAGAGATTAACAACCAACCAAACTATATTAATATCACAATAATTTCATCCCCCAACGGGTTCCACCAAAACCCTAGATTAAGGAAATCAGCTACTCATGTTCATAATAATCAAATTCCAAAATACTTGCATAAATAAATTACAGAGTAATGAAATAAGGATGTAAAAATCAATGTTCCGCTTCGCTGAGTAGTATTCCACAGGCGTTTCTTCACTATAATGGCATAAGTCCCTCAAAGTTGTGTTTTTGGGTCTATTTATATGTTTGGGATAAACCCTAAACGTGTAGGAGACTTCTATTCAAACCGGGAAACACTTAAAATCTTCAAAACTCGAATTGGATCAGATCAGGGGCCAGACGTTACAGGCCAAACGCCTGGATAACGCCTGGCCAGGCCTGGCATTATGGGTCTATCGCCTGGATAACGCCTGGTCTCACCAGGTTTTATAACCCAAACGCCCGGCTAAAGCCTGGTATGACCAGGCTTTACAGCTAAAATGCCCGGGTACAGCCGGGTTCACTCCTTTTTGACTCTTGAGCGTATTTTCAACGTTTATGCATCCATTTAACTCGGTCCCGTCTCCAATTCACCTACACATGAAATAGACTCCATTAGGCACATACGAAGTGTATTTTTATCATTAACGCACATAAAATGCAAGGCACCTAATGTGTTAAACCATGAATTTTAGCCACACATCAACACCCCACACTTAAACTTTTGCTCGTCCTCGAGCAATTAAATTACACTCATGAACACAACTTATTAAGCAAATCCCTTAACACTTTATACCAAGAATATTTAAAACAGTTCAACCATAGAGGTGTGACATCCTCGCCACAATAATCGACTCACACATACCATGATTTATTCATAATCCACTCACTACCCTAACCTAGAGGTCAACAACATTACCTTTCCTTCATGAATCATGTGCCCAAATCAAAGAGCTAGTTCCACACACAATAAAATTTAAGAACACTTAGGAACTCAAGATAGAAAGAATTCACTCATTCTTGGAAATAATATTCATATGCCACAAAAGATGCACCATAGGCTTGCCCGTAGTGTACTACTCTACTAATCTAGATCATGCAGTCTAGGATCAAGTAGGGCTTTATTTGGTTGTAATGTAGGTTGCGGGACGGGTAGGATACATTTAGATATAAGAGTGACTACACTTCCCCAAGCACTTTAATACATATACTTTAGCTTTCAACCTCAAAATTATATTAAACCAACTCCACCTTCACATCAACGTTATTACCCCATACTTCTTTAAGCACAATTAAATTAAGAGTCACCACATATATATTTTTCTTTCACAACAATACAACTATTTATTTTATATTTTTTTTCTTCTTTTTCCTTTTTTTTCAAGTGACTCTTACTTTTCAAAACAGTGCACCTTTCTCCTTATTTCAAATATTCCCCTCCAAAACCAACCTAGCACCCCACACTTTAACTTTTCCATATTTCATCACATTTCCAGTGCTTACGAGAGGTGACAAGGTTCAAATATATGATTGATTCAAATAAAGGGGTATGTCTTGTAATGTGGTTGCCAAAGAAACATGATTATAGGCTCAACGGGTTTAACTACGATACATAACAATTAGGTGGGTAAAATACATAGCTGGCTGATCACGCTCAACTATGTCTAATAAAAGATTAAACGGGCGTTGAAAATATAATTCGGGGTATTATGCCCAGAGTCGATCCCACAGGGAATTTACGTATCAATCAAGTATTTAGAATACGCAACTTTTACTCAATCAATTCTCTCAAGACTTTTTAATATAAATTGGTGATGTTTTACTAATTCTACTGTCAATAATAATAACTAGCAATTACTAACAAGGTGTTGTAAACAATTATGATAAAGGTCTAAGGTTATGGTTTCCCCCGTCGGTGAACTTCCTTCTCGGATACTTCTTATAGTTTGATTAGTTATCTCTATCAATCATGAACACTCTATCTACCATAAATCTCTCTCAAGTAATTATGATAATTTACTAGACGCACTCTCTCAAGTTACGCTAGCTAGATTGCATTACAGTTCACTTTAGATTGCACCCGAGGTATTGTTATCTCTAATCCAACCTCTAAAACCTCGGTTATGACTTTCGTCTATACTCTGGGAGTGGTGTTGTTCAAACAATTACCTAATATGCACTCTCTCTCAAGTAGATACACAATAATTAGGCACAGCTAATTGATGGCCATTCAATTAACTACAATAAGAACGTCGTTGAACAAATAGAGATGAACAATCAACCAAACTATATTAATATCACCATAAGTTGGTCCCCAAAAGGGTTCCACCACAACCCTAGATTAAGAAAGTTAACTACTCATATTCATAAATATCAAATCTAAAATATCTTGCATAATTGAATTACAGAGTAATGAACTAAGGAGATAAAAATCAGTGTTTTTCCTTTGCTGAGTAGTAATCCACAGGTTTTTCTTCACTTTGATGACTTCCTCCCTTCGAATCCCCTTCAAGTTGTGTTTTTGGGGTCTATTTATATGTTTGGGATAAACCCTAAACGTGTAGGAGACTTCTATTCCAACCGGGAGACACTTAAACTCTTCAAAAACTCGAATTTA
>ML404613.1:0-18145 GCA_005239525.1 Nicotiana knightiana | reverse complement strand
GTTTTGGTTAGTACACTCTTTATTTCCCGGTTTGATACCTCAACCTGCCCGCTAGTTTGGGGGTGATATGGGGTTGCTACCTTATGACGTACGTCATATTTAGCCAACAAGTTTTCAAAAACACGATTCCAGAAATGCGTGCCTCCATCACTTATAATGGCCCTTGGTGTCCCAAAGCGGGTGAATATATTTTTCTTTAANCCGGCCTCCAACACTTTAGCTGCTGTTCGGACTCCTCCGAAATGTCCTCCATAAGGAGCTGCGTGACAAGCCTGCAAAATAGCACATTGTTCTATCTATGGGACGCACCTACATATCATGTTATCTATGAAAATTTTAAACAAATAAGGTGCATCCCAATAGTAGTTACGACTATCACGATAGAATCTTTTCTTTTGTACAGCGGAGAGCTCATAAGGGTCAATGCCGCATGCCAGGTAATTAGCAATGTCTGCATACCATGGAACCTCTCTCACATTTGTGGCCAGCAACTGCTCATCTGGAAAGGTTTCCAGAATATCCTCAGCTTCAGGTGCTTGTTTAGCACCTTCGATGCGTGATAAATGATCAGCGACATGGTTCTCCGTTCCTTTACAATCATGATTTCCAAGTCAAATTCTTGCAAAAGAAGCACCCAACGAATTAAACGTGGCTTAGATTCTCTTTTATCAACCAAGTACCTAATGGTTGCATGATCAGTGTACACGATCACTTTTGACCCGATCAGGTAGGACCTGAATTTTTCAAATGCAAATACTACAGCCAACATTTCTTTTTCTGTTACCGTATAGTTCAGCTGAGCTCCACTCAATGTCCTACTTGCGTAGTAAATTGGGTGCATTACCTTATCTTTTCGCTGGCCCAACACGGCTCCTACAGCATAGTCACTTGCGTCACACATGAGTTCAAATGGTTGCTCCCAATCGGGCGCAACAATAATTGGTGCAGTGACTAGCTGCTTATTTAGCTTCTCAAACGCTACCCTGAAATCATCAGAAAACATAAATGGGTTATCTTTTTAGAGTAACTTACAGAGAGGATTGGCAATTTTAGAGAAATCTTTGATGAATCGACGGTAGAATCCGGCATGTCCCGGAAAGCTACGAATAGCTTTGGCTGACGTGGGTGGAGGGAGTTTTTCAATCACTTCTACCTTAGCTTTATCCACTTGAATACCTTTACTTGAGACCAAGTGTCCCAAGACAATTTCCTCTTGTACCATGAAGTGGCACTTCTCCCAATTCAGCACTAGGTTTGTTTCAATACACCTTTTTAGGACACGGTTCAAATTTTCTAAGCATTCATCAAACGAATTTCCCACCACTGAGAAATTGTCCATGAAGACCTCCATAATATCCTCCACTATGTGTGTGAAAATGGCCATCATGCACCGTTGGAATGTTGCAGGTGCATTGCAGAGGCCAAATGGCATTCTTCTGAAAGCAAATATCCCATATGGGCATGTGAAAGAGGTCTTTTCTCTATCCTCTGGGGAAATAGAAATCTGGTTGTACCCAGGATACCCGTCAAGGAAACAAAAGTGAGATTTTCCTACTAACCGGTTGAGCATTTGATCAATGAAGGGAAGTGGGAAATGGTCTTTTCGGGTGGCAAGGTTTAGCTTTCTATAATCCATGCATATTCTCCAACCCGTAACAGTTCTAGTGATAGCAACTCGTTTTTATCATTTCTTACGAATGTCATACCCCCCCTTCTTTGGTATACACTGTACTGGGCTAACCCAGCTGCTGTCGGAGATAGGAAAATGATTCCCGCATCTAACCACTTTATCACTTCTTTCTTTACCACTTCCTTCATATTTGGGTTTAACCGTCTTTGGTGTTCCCTAGGAGGTTTGTGCCCCTCTTCCAAGAGAATTTTATGCATGCAATAAGCTGGGCTGATCCCTTTGATGTCTGCCATCGTCCAGCCAATGACAGTCTTGCATTTAGAAAGTACCTGTAATAACTGTTGTTCCTGCACATCTAACAACCCAGATGATATTATAACTGGTAATGTAGAGTTAGGTCCAAGAAATTCATATCTGAGGTGCGCTGGTAAAGGGTTCAGCTCTAACTTGGGTGGTACTTCAACTGAGGGCTTGGCTGGTGGGTTCTTTCTCTTTTCCAAGTGTATTGGTTCAATTTCAGGAACCCTCAACCATGTCCCTTTTCCTTCTAATGATAATACCCATTCTGCTAGTTCCTCACCGTTCATGTCATCTAAGTTCATCAAACATGCAGCCAGAGGGTCCCCAACAGTTAAGGATGCGTCATCTTCTTCCAGTATCACGTTCACGGCATCAATAAGAGAGCAGTTAGCGAACTCACTTGGTTGCCTCATAGACTTCTGCACGTTGAATGTGTTTTCTTCATCATTGAGCCTCATCTTAAGCTCACCAGTCTCACAATCGATGAGTGCTCTGCCTGTGGCCAAAAATGGCCTTCCCAAGATTATGGAAATTTCCTCATCTACTCGGCAGTCTAGGATCACAAAGTCAGCAGGGAATAAAAATTTCCCCACTTGTACTAACACATCGTCTAGAATACCCGACGGTCTCTTTACCGTCCTATCAGCGAGTTGCAGCAGCATAGAAGTAGGCCTGGCTCTACCAATCCCCAGTCTTTTATATATAGCCAGTGGCATCAGATTAATGATGGCGGCCAAGTTACATAGGGCTTTGGCGAAAGAGAAGTTTCCAATAGTACAAGGAATTGTAAAACTCCCCGGGTCAGCTAACTTTTCAACAATAGGACGTGTCAACACTGCACTACAAGTCTGGGTAAGACTAACAGTAGCCAGGTCTTGGAAGTTGAATTTTCTGGACATTAAGTCTTTCATCATTTTAGCATAGCCAGGCATTTCCTTCAATGCATCAATAAATGGGATATTTACCTGTATCTATTTTAGCATGTCCAAGAATATCTTATACTGCTCATCCTTCTGATATTTTGCTAGCCTTTGAGGGAATGAAGCTGGTGCTCTTTTCTTTTCTGTTATCTATTCTTTTTCCTTTTCCACTCTCACCTCAACTGCTGGCTCTGGGATTTCCTCAAGTTCTTTCTCTTCTTCGCCTTGCTTATTAACTTCTTCTTCAGCTGGTTGCACTGTGCCCTTACTTAATGGGATAGAGTCATCAATTTCATTAGCTACCTGTACCCGTATGTTTGTCTGTCTATTTTCATGCCTCCTTTCTTGTTCTAGGTCCAGGTCTCTGCCATTGCGGAGGGTCACTGCCATTAACTGTTCTGGGCCTTGGTCCCTTAGGTTCACCTGAGTATCAGCAGGTAAAGTTCCGTAAGGACAATTGTTAACTGTATTTGAAATCTGCCCCAACTGTACTTCAATATTTTTAATAGCTGCATCATGTGCATCTAATCTCTCACTAATTTTGGTATTTGACCCAATCACCTGCTGCCTCATAGCTTCCAACCACAAAAACCCATTTTCTTGCCTTCCCCCCTGTTGATGCTGAGGAGGGTAGTATGATTGTTGCTGATTCTGTTGGTTATACCCGTGCAGTCTATGATATGGTGCTGCATTGACTTGTGGTCTCATGGAGCCCATATTTCCACTATTTTGCTGTTGGTGAGGTGGCCTATATGGTTGAACTTGTTGACCCCAGTTCTGCCCCCCTTGTCTCTGACGTTCATAATTTGTCACATAATTCATATTTTCTGGATAAGGAGGGTTATCACATTCTGCATTCCAGTGGTTACCAAGTGGTTGACTAATGCATGATGTGCATAAGCCCCCATTGGTTGTGTCTACGATGTGTACTTGCTGTTTTTGTCCTGATTCCTCCACCTTCTTAGTAAGTATACTCATTTGTGTTATCAAGGTAGCCACGTTCTGTGTAATAGTAGTAGATGGATCAAATGGCACTGAATGAACTACAGGAGTAATAGGTGCATTCCTTGTTTTCCATCCTGAATTCTGTGCCATCTTATCAAGTAAGATTTGACTCTCTCTCCACGTTTTCCTCAGANATGTGGATAGATAACCAGCATCCCCTTAAATCATTCCCATGTCTCTTGCAGTGTTTCAACTGGTTTCTGTCTGAAGCTCAAGATTTCATCAATTTGTTGAGCAGTCTTGTTAGGTGGATGAAACTTGTTCATGAATTGCTTAACTAAATCCTCCCACGTGGTAATGGAGTTTATGGGGAGTAAGTTTAGCCAAGTTTAGGCAGCACCAGTCACTGAGAATGGAAACAACAACAGTTTTATTCCCTCCTGAGTGACGTTAGGCTGCCTCTGTGTTTTGCAGATTGACATGAAGTTTTTCAAGTTTTGTTGGGAGTCTTCAATGTATGACCCTGAGAATAGCCCTTTGTTCTGTAATAAGTGCAACATAATATTTGTTATCTGAAAGGACTCGGCCTGTATCTGCAGAACCAATATCGTTGTGGCCAAATTCTCAGCTGTAGGTTGTGCCCAGTCATATAGGGGAGCCTCTGCCCCTATGTGAGCGACTGGGTCTACCACGTCATCCCCATGATTGTTCCGGTTGTGTGCATCTTCCATGTCTGTTTCAATTTGTTCAATTTGTGGTTGATGTTTGCTTTTCCGGTTGGTCCGGTTTATGGCCTTGAAAACATTCTCGGGGTCTGATAAGGGTTCAACTACTTCACCAGTCCTTCATGAGTTTCCAGGCATGCACCTGCAACATGTTAGAAAACGTTAAACTTTCAATATAAAAACGAGAATNTTTTTGGGGTCTATTTATATGTTTGGGATAAACCCTAAACGTGTAGGAGACCTCTATTCCAACCGGGAAACACTTAAACTCTTCAAAAAATCGAATTTAGCCGGAACAGGGGCCTGGCGTTTGGGCCCTGGCGCCTGGCTAATGCCAGGCTAAGGGTGGCATTTCAGCTCTAACGCCTGGCTAACGCCAGGCAGGGTCAGGCGTTTCAGCTCTAATGCCTGGCTAACGCCAGGAAGGGTCATGCGTTTCGGCTCTGGCGCCCGGCTATAGCCCGGTGCACTCCTCCTCGCCTCTTGAGCGTATTTTCGATGTATTTGCATCAATTTAGCTCGATTTCCATCTTTAATCCACCTACACATGAAATAGACTCTATTATGCACATAAAAAGTGTATTTTTATCATTAACGAACATAAAATGTAGGGCATATAACATGTTAAACCATGAATTCTAGCCTCGCATCACTGACTCAACAAAGAAATGCCTATATCACTTCCAAGACTGAATAAAACTACTATTTCACTTTGCACACACACGCGGAAAGTTCTAGACATCAAATGCAATGCATAGAATAACATACAAACCTCACACACACATGGCACATAGCTCACTCAGGATTGGATCTATCACGACACTCCAGTCAAAGCAGTTAAGCAAATTTTAAGAATCCCTAATTTAAGGTATTTATCCTGGAGTCAAAAAATTGAGCCTAAGCGTCACAACCAAAGTACTGACTATTCTCAAGGCATCACAAAGTTCCGAGATATTGCTGCGATTAAGCCCTCAACCATGTGGTTACTACTCCTAAAAATTAAAAACTACCTACACCCGGTTCAATTAAAAAACCTTGGAAAAGAACCGTGGTCCAAAGAAAAACCAAGGGGGAATTACTACACTACCTAAAACAGAAAAAAAATATTTTTGGTATTTTATTTAGACTTAGTTCCCTCATGAGAAGTGTCTAAGAGGTCCATCGCTGGGAAGTCCACATATTTCTAAATTTTTTTTGTTTAGTTCTACCTAAAATAAAAAGACTGTAGAAAAAGCTACAAAAAACTTAAAAGAAAAATCATTTACTATCATGAACATAAAAACTACAACAAGAATTCATATAAGGTACAACAATTCCACAACACATATATACAGCACCCCACAACTAATTCATGCAATGTCCTCAGTGCATCATGTATAGACAAAGCAAGAAATAAAAGTAAGGTGCAAGAAGCTCCCTGGTAATTCAGTGTCTTCATCATTGGACGCTCTACATTCCTCTTCATACTCATCTTCTCCATCATCTTCCTCATCCGAGCGCATCGGCTCTGCATCAGAATCTTCAGGTGTGTTGATATCTTCATCATCTGGGAGCTTGTATCCCTCACCTGCTCCTATCACCCGAATGCATTTGCAAGCTCGTTAGTACCTATAATTACACGAAATACTTCTAGCTATACTAAGATTTAACTACGCATTGGGTTGCCTCCCAATAAGTGCTTAGTTAATGTCATGGCATGGCGATTACAACAAGTCAATAGGTTGCCTCCTATGAAGCGCCTGATTTAACGTCATGGCACGACGCAACATGAACGAGATTTAAGTATCGTTCAGTCTTTAGGTTCAACCAGATGCACAATAGCCAGCACACTGGCTTCATTGATTCCCACATACCTTTTTAATCGTTGTCCATTGACCTTGAAGGCGTTAGACTCATCCTCAGCAGTAATTTCTACCGCACCATAAGGAAATACGTTGATCACCTTAAAAGGGCCAGACCATCGGGACTTGAGCTTACCCGGGAACAGTCTTAATCTTGAATTATAAAGCAAAACAGTGTCCCCTGCTCTGAAATCTCGGTCCACAATGTTTTTATCATGTAATCTCTTTATTCGTTTCTTATACAACCTGGTGCTTTTGAACGCTTTCCCTTTGAACTCTTCCAACTCGTGTAACTCTATGACTCGATTTTCTCCAGCAGTATCGAGATCCACTTTCAACTGCTTCAATGCCCACAAGCTCTATTTTCTAATTCCATTAGCAGGTGACAGGACTTACCAAAACCAACTTGTATGGAGACATACTGATTGGTATTTTGAATGCGGTTCTATAGGCCCGGAGTGCATCATCATGTTTCTTCGCCCAATCAGTTCTTGTGGCGTTCACTGTTTTGGTCAGCACACTCTTTATTTTACGGTTGGATACCTCAACCTGCCCGCTAGTTTGGGGGTGATACAGGGTTGCTACCTTGTGATGTACATCATATTTAGCAAGAAACTTTTCGAACACACGATTGAAGAAATAAGTGCCTTCGTCACTAATAATGGCCCTTGGGGTCCCAAAACGGGTGAATATATTCTTCTTTAAGAACCCCACCACCACTCGTGCATCATTAGTGGGGAATGCTGTAGCTTCAACCCATTTGGACATGTAATCTACAACAATAAGTATGTACTTATTACTGTAGGAGCTGACAAACGGACCCATGAAATCTATCCCCCAAACATCGAACACTTCTACCTCTTGTATCGGATTCATGGGCATCTCATGATGAAGGGATATGTTCCCCGTCCTTTGGCATTCATTACAGCCCTTCACCCATTGATGTGTATCTCTGAACACAGTGGGCCAATAAAACCCGGCCTCCAACACTTTAGATGATGTCAGGACTCCTCCAAAATGTCCTCCATAGAGAGCTGCGTGACAAGCCTGCAAAATAGCAAATTGTTCTATCTCTGGGACGCACCTCCGGATCATGGTATCAATGCAAATTTTAAACAAATGAGGTTCATCCCAATAGTAATTCTGACTATCACGATAAAATCTTTTCTTTTGCACAGAGGAGAGCTCATAAGGGTCAATGCCGCATCCCAGGTAATTAGCAATATCTGCATACCATGGCACCTCTCCCACACTTATGGCCAGCATCTGCTTATCTGGAAAGGTTTCCAGAATATCCTCAGACTCAGGTGCCTTTTCAGAACCTTCAAGGCGTGATAAATGATCAGCGACTTGGTTCTGCGTTCCCTTACGGTCACGAATCTCCAAGTCAAACTCTTGCAAAAGCAGCACCCAACGAATTAGGCGCGACTTAGACTCTCTTTTCTCGACCTAGTACCGAATGGCTGCGTGATCAGTGGTAAGACCTGTATTTGTCAAATGCAAACACTACAACCAACATTTCTTTTTCTGTTACCGTGTAATTCAGCTGAGCCTCACTCAACGTCCTACTTGCGTAGTAAATTGGGTGCATTACCTTATCTTTTCGCTGGCCCAACACGGCTCCCACAACGTAGTCACTAGCGTCACATATGAGTTCGAACGGTTGCTCCCAGTCTAGGGCAACTATAATCGGTGCAGTGACTAACCGGTTCTTTAGCTCCTCAAAAGCTACCCTGCAATCATCAGAAACTATAAATGGGTTATCTTTTTCTAGTAACATATAGAGAGGGTTGGCAATTTTGGAGAAATCCTTGATAAATCGCCGGTAGAATTCGGCATGTCCCAGGAAGCTACGAATAGATTTGACTGACGTGGGTGGAGGGAGTTTTTCAATCACTTCTACCTTGGCTCTGTCCACTTGAATACCTTTACTCGATACCAAATGTCCCAAGATGATTCCTTCTTGTACCATGAATTAGCACTTCTCCCAATTCAGCACTAGGTTCGTCTCGATGCATCTCTTTAGTACACGGTTTAAATTTGCTAGGCATTCATCCAACGAATTTCCTACCACTGAGAAATTTTCCATGAAGACCTCCATAATATCCTCCACCATGTCTGTGGAAATGGCCATCATGCACCGTTGGAATGTTGCAGGTGCATTACAGAGACCAAATGGCATCCTCCTGAAGGCAAATACCCCATAAGGGCACGCGAAGGAGGTCTTTTCCTTATCCTCCGGGGCAATAGAAATCTGGTTGTACCCCAAATACCCGTCAAGGAAACAAAAAATGAGACCTCCCTACTAGCCGGTCGAGCATCTGATCAATGAAGGGAAGTGGGAAGTGGTCTTTGCGGGTGGCAAGGTTCAGCTTTCTGTAATCCATGCATATTCTCCAACCCGTGACGGTTCTAGTGGATATCAACTCGTTTCTATCATTCCTTACCACTGTCATACCACCCTTCTTTGGTACACACTATACTGGGCTAACCCAGCTGCTGTCAGAGATGGGGAAAATGATTCCCGCATCTAACCACTTTATAACTTCTTTCTTTACCTTTTCCGTCATATTTGGGTTCAACCGCCTTTGATGTTCCCTAGAAGGTCTGTGTCCCTTTTCCAGGAGAATCTTGTGCATGCAATAGGCTGGGATGATCCCTTTAATATCTGCCATCGTCCAACCAGTGACAGTCTTGCATTCAGTGAGTACTTGTAACAATTGTTATTCCTGCACATCTAACAACCCAGATGAAACAATAACAGGTAATGTAGAGTTAGGTCCAAGAAATGCATACCTGAGGTGCGCTGGTAAAGGCTTCAGCTCTAACTTGGGTGGTACTTTAACTGTGGGCTTGGCTGGTGGGCTCTCTCTCTTTTCCAAATGTAATGGTTCAATTTTGAGAGCCCTCAACCATGTCCCTCTTTGTTCCAATGCTAATACCCATTCCGCTAGCTCCTCACCGTTCATATCATCTAAGTTTATCAAACATGCAGCCAAAGGGTCCCCAATAGTTAGGGATTCATCATCTTCTTCCAAGATCACGTTCACAACATCTATAAGAGAGCAGTTGGCGAACTCACTTGGTCGCCTCATAGACTTCTGCACTTTGAACGTGATTTCTTCATCATTGAGCCTCATCTTAATCTCACCAGTCTCACAATCGATGAGGGCTCTGCCTGTGACAAAAAATGGCCTTCCCAAGATTATGGGAATTTCCTCATCTACTCGCGGTCTAGGATCACAAAGTAAGAAGGGAACATAAATTTCCCGACTTACACTAACACATCGTCCATAATACCTGACGGTCTCTTCACTGTCCTATCAGCAAGTTGCAGCAGCATGGAGGTGGGTCTGGCTCTACCAATCCCTAGTCTTTTATATGCCAGCGGCATCAGATTAATACTGGCTCCCAAGTCACATAGAGCTTTGGCGAAAGCTAAGTTGAAAATGGTACAAAGAATTGTAAAACACCCTGGGTTAGACAAATTTTCAGCAATAGGACGCGTCACCACCGCACTACAAGTCTGAGTAAGGGTGACAGTAGCCAGATCTTGGAAGTCAAATTTTCTGGACATCAAGTCCTTCATCATTTTAGCATAGCCAGGCATTTCCTTCAATGCATCAATCAATGGGATATTTACCTGTATCTGCTTTAGCATGTCCAAGAATTTATTATACTACTTATCCTTCTGATATTTTGCCAGCCTTTGAGGGAATGGAGCTGGTGATCTCTTCTTTTCTGTTGTCTGTTCTTTTTCCTTTTCCACCACCACCTCAACTGCTGGCTCTGTGATTTTCTCAAGTTCTTTCTCAGCTTCACCTTGCTTATTAGATTCTCCTTCAGCTGGCTGCACTGTGCCCTTAGTCGAAGGAGTCGAGTCATCAATTTCAATAGGCACCTGCACCAATGTATCTGTTTGTCTATTTTCATGCCTCTTCTCTTGTTCCAGGTCCAGGTCTCTGCCATTGCAGAGACTCACTGCCATTAGCTTCTTTGGGCCCTATTCCCTTGGATTCACCTGAGTATCAGCAGGTAAAGTTCCGTGAGGACGATTGTTAACTGCATTTGAAATCTGCCCCAGCTGCACCTCGATATTTTTAATAGCTGAGTCATAGGCATCTACTCTTTCGCTGATCTTAGCATTTGACCCAATAACATGCTGCATCATAACTTCTAACTTGGAAATTCCATCTTCTTTCCTTCCCCCCTGTTGATGCTAAGGAGGGTAGTATGCTTGTTGTTGATTCTGATGGTTATAACCTTGTGGCCACTGATATGGTGTTGCATTACCTTGTGGTCTCATGACACCCGTATTTCCACTGTTCTGCTATTAGAGAGGTGGTCTATACGGTTGAACTTGCTGACCCCAGTTCTGCCCCCCTTGTCTCTAGCTTCCATAATTCGACACATAATTCATGTTTTCTGGATAAGGAGGGTGATCACATTCTGCATTCCACTGATTACCAAATGGTTGACTAATGCAAGATGTGCATAAGCCTCCATTGGTTGTATCCACGATGTATACCTGCTGCTTTTGCCCTGATTCTTCCACCTTCTTAGTTAGTATGCTCATTTGTGTTATCAAGGTGGCCACGTTCTCTACAATAGTATTGGATGGATCGAATGGCACTGAGTGAACTACAGGAATAATGGGTGCATTCCTTGTTGTCCATCCTTAATTCTGTGCCATTTTATCAAGAAAGATCCGACTCTCTCTCCATGTTTTTCTCAGGAATGTTCCACCAGCTGAACCATCAACATTTGCCTTAACAGTATCAGTCAAACCCATATAAAAATGATGCCCCAACATCTTCTCCGGAATACCATGGTGTGGACAGATAACCAACATTCCCTTAAATCGTTCCCATGTCTCCTGCAATGTTTCAACTGGTTTTTGTCTGAAGCTCAAGATTTCATCAATTTGTTGAGCAGTCTTTTTACGTGGATGAAACTTGTTCACGAACTGTTTAACTAACTCCTCCCAGTAATGGAATTGATGGGGAGTGAGTTTAGCCAAGTTTGGGCAGCTCCAGTCACTGAGAATGGAAATAACAACAGTTTTATTGCCTCCTGAGTGACGTTTGGCTGCCTCTGCGTTTTGCAAATTGACAGGAAGTTTTTCAAATGTTGCTGGGGGTCTTCGATGTATTACCCTGGGATAGTCCCTTGTTCTACAACAAGTGCATCATATTATTTGTAATCTGGAAGGACTCGGCCTGTATCTGAGGGACTAGTATCGCAGTGGCCAAATTCTTTGTTGTGGGTTGTGCCCAGTTATATAAAGGAGCCTCTGCCCCTATTTGAGATACTGGGTCTACCACATCATCCCCAATGTTGCTCTTGTTGTTTTTGATCTTCCATGTCGGGTTCAAGTTGTTCAATTGATGGTTGTTGTTTGCTTTTCCGGTTGGCCCGATATAGGGCCTTGAAAATTTTCTTGGGGTATGATAAGGCTTCAATTACTTCACCAGTTCTTGATGAGTTTCTAGGCATGCACCTGTACCACCAAGTTAGAAAACGTTAAGCTTTCAATGTATAAATGAAAATTGAATATATTTCAGAATTTTGTATTTCTTCCAACTCCAATTGATAACACCGTTAATTCCCTGGCAACGGTGCCAAAATTTGATCACGCTCAACTATGTCTTATAGGAAGACTAAATGAGCGTTGCAAATATAATCCGGGGTATTACGCCTAGAGTCGATCCCACAGGGAATTTACGTATCAATCAAGTCGTCAGAATATGCAACTTTTACTTGATCAATTTTCTCCAGAATTTTGAATATAAATTGGTGATGTTTTACTATTTCTACTGTGAAAAGTAATAAACTAACGATTAATTAGCAATATGTAAAAAATTATAATAAAGGTCTAAGGTTATGGTTTCCCCCGTTGGTGAATTCTTTCTCGGATACTTCTTATAGCTTGATTAATCGTCTCTATCAATCATGAACACTCTATCTACCATAAATCTCTCTCAAGTAATTATGATAATTTACTAGACGCACTCTCTCAAGTTACGCTAGCTAGATTGCATTACAGTTCACTTTAGATTGCACCCGAAGTATCGTTATTTCTAATCCAACTTCTAAACCCTCGGTTATGACTTTCGTCTATACTCCGGGAGTGATGTTGTTCAAACAACTACCTAAATATGCACTCTCTCTCAAGTAGATACATAATAAATAGGAATATCTAATTGAGGATCCTTTCAATTAACTACAACAAGAACGTAGTTGAACAAATAGAGATTAACAACCAACAAAACTATATTAATATAACAATAAGTTCATCCCCCAACGGGTTCCACCAAAACCCTTGATTAAGGAAATCAGCTACTCATGTTCATAATAATCAAATTCCAAAATACTTGAATAAACAAATTACAGAGTAATGAAATAAGGATGTAAAAATCAATGTTCTGCTTTGCTGAGTAGTATTCCACAGGCTTTTCTTCACTCTAATGGCATAAGTCCCTCAAAGTTGTGTTTTTGGGTCTATTTATATGTTTGGGATAAACCATAAACGTGTAGGAGACTTCTATTCAAACAGGGAAACACTTAAAATCTTCAAAACTCGAATTGGACCGGATCAGGGGCCAGGCGTTACAGGCCAAACGCCTGGATAACGCCTGGCCAGGCCTAGCGTTATGGGTCTATCGCCTGGATAACGCATGGTCTCACCAGGATTTATAGCCCAAACGCCCGGCAAAATCCTGGTATGACCAGGCTTTACAGCTAAAACACCCGAGTATAGCCAGGTTTACTCTTTTTTGACTCTTGAGCGTATTTTCAACATTTATGCATCCATTTAACTCGGCTTCCATCTCCAATTCACCTACACATGAAATAGACTCCATTAGGCACATGCAAAGTGTATTTTTATCATTAACGCATATAAAATGCAAGGCACCTAATGTGTTAAACCATGAATTTTAGCCACACATCAATATTACCATTCTTTATTATTTGTTGCACCCTATTTTGTTCAAGACAAAACAAGATTCAACATATGGTTTCTCTGTTGCTGATAAAAGACAGTCGCCACCTCATATTTAAGGATATCTAGGGTACCTATTTGATTATTAAAGGTTATATTCTTTATTGGTTTTCTAACCGGTGAGATTATGGGTAAGGGTCCTTGTTCTTCTAAGGGGAATGTGTTAGGCACCCCTTAAAATCTACCTAAGGTAGTTTCATAGGACTTAGACTAGATTTGGGACTAACTGTTTATACTATGCGTTAGAAGGGTGTAGCTTACCATATATTAGGACATAATATCTATAAGGGAACAATATAGTTTAAAGTAGATGGATTTAAAGAAATGCCTTTAGGAAATTAGTGTTAGTATATATAAAATTGAAACAAGATTTTGAATAATGAAGCGTTTGTCATGAAAGTGTTAAAAGGATGCTAGGTTAATGCACTTGTTTCCTAAATCACGGAAATTCATATTATTCTAATGCGATGAAAGCGTTATGAAAATATCCAAAGATATACCTTGGTTTTTAAGTAGAAAACTGTTTGAAAGCCTTTGTTTTAGGGAAGCAGCGCCTTAGTCCTTCGAAATAATTGGTTCCTTTTTTAGAAGATTAAATCGCGAAAATTCTGTTTTTCTCTTTAAAAAGAGGGCTGCCACCTTTGTTAAGCCTTTGGATTTCAAAATTTATAAGAAGAAGATAGCAAGGCATAATGAACTGATAACAAGCCCGTGATTAGTAGTTATAGAATTAATTTCTATTTAAAACTTCTTTTTGATCTTATGTTTATTAAGGCTTGCCTAATTTATTTTATGAATTAAAATATAAGGATTAACATTCAATCCAATATATGATTAATGAGATATGACAACATGAAAAACAACAATGAGTAATGACATAGTGAAACTGAAGAATAACAAAAATATTAAGTAAAGAAGTGAAGGGAAAGAAGTGACTCTGGGAGGTTTGGGCCTCAAAAGGAAGGCCAGTAGTAACAATGACGAGCGGCAGCAAACTCCTGGACCATGGTAGAGCTAGACTTGGGCCTGAGTTCATAAAGAACTCAAAAGGCCCAAATCATTGTACATGCCCAAAAATGAAAGAGAAGGTCATTAGAATAACAGTATTATATACATATCCACATATAAAATTGGTAAACAAAGACTAAAGAGAAATGGATAGTGTTTAAATGCTAAGGGAATCATACTAAGTAAAGATTAAAAGAAGAGGTTACTGATAGTATCTAAATGCTAAGGGAATCATTCTAATGTGGAGCCTGTGTATAATGAATGATCCACATTAATACCTTTTGTTTCCATTAAACACCAAACCCAAAGAGAGTAATAAGTGTCAACGAATTAAAGGCTAAGGAGAGAGTTCTACTCAAGGCCGATTCCCCCCTTTGAATCCCCAAGACACTTCAAAGTTCCCAAGGGTCTCATGGCCCAGGGTAATGCTTGTGCCGGGGAGAGCAGCCCTATCTAGAGCTAAACTCTACTCCCAAAGACCTTTAACCACTAATGAATAACTCTTACCTATCGATTTGAATGCCAATGAGGCCATTTCAATACAAACCATCCACTTTGACATCTCATACCATATAAGCATACTTTCCTTAGAGAACTAATGCAAGAAAAACACATAGAAACAATCCATATACTTCAATATTAAGAGAGTGAAGCAGATATTGAACATGTTTTAAACTCAGAATTCTAAGCACATATGATAATAGGAGCACTTATGCTATTGCTGCTAACAAATTAGACAATAGGAGTTGCACGTCTCACAGATAGATAAGCATATAGTTTGGAATTGTAATAGCTTTAGGATACAGATGCTAATGCCTTAATATTGATCACAGATGAGCATACACCCAGGTTAATGTCATTACTTGAATCCCATAAGATCATTAGTACAAATTCAGACAATGATACAAAAAGGTTATTGAACTCAACCAGTAACAGTAGAAGGTTTCCCTTACACCAGATCCAATCCAAAATAACAAGGGAAAAGAAGGACTGAGCATAGTTAAAAAAAACAGTGTTAAAAATGAGGGATAAGCAAAGGTTCGAAAGAAACTTCCACACATACAGAGATCTCAATCAAGATTATGACCTCATAAGACAAGATGAGTCCCAAACATTGCAGAATCAGGTTGTCAGTATCATTAGACATTAAGAATAGAGGAAACATCACACTTACTAGACTTAAATTAGTTGTACGGACTGGGTGGAATAACTAAACATGATGGATCCATATTAAAATTACAGAAATAGTCAACAATAAACTACAACATGCACAACTATAATCTGATTTACAAGCGATAGGATGATCATAACAAATATCACTGGTATTCAAAGGAAAATTCATTCTAGTAGAACTGTATATAACTAACAGTTAGACATGGATGTAAAACATTCAATATGAGGATTCAAAGGATACTTGAGAACTAACAAGAATTTATCAAAGCATTTTGAACACTCAGGTTTAATGAACCTTAACCAAGTAAGGCAGGGTTATCTTATGTACCTTCATATACACCCTATCTAATATCTTCTAACAAAATCCCAAGTTAAAATACCATAACCCCAAAAGAACATGACATGATATACATGAAGACTGCAACAACAACCCTAAGTATAGCATAAGAGAACTCAAAAAATATGGCATGATGAACAGAAAAGCCTAAGTAGGACAACAAAACTTAGAAGGGTGCTGCATGTTAAACATAAGAACCTAAATACAAATTAACAGAATTCAGGAGAACATAACATAATGTATCACAGAGACTTATAACAGAACATTAAGTGGAACATAACTCAAAATACATCACGATGAGCATGAAGATTATAACAGAACATTAAAAGGAACAAAACAACATGAAGAGAATGAAGATTATAACAGAACATTAGAGTATAGTTTAAAGTCTTAGGCAGATATGAGAAATCATCAAGGCATGTTAAGAAAATTAAACACATGGGCTGTCAATACAGAAATTGAGGTCATTAAAGTCACACAACTACCTAATTAACATTAGATAGACCCAAAAGCTTTTCATTGATCATTAACAAGTCATGGTGAACCAAAACAAACATTTAAAGGATGAATAAACATTATAAACTAAATAGTTAATCAGGAAAACAATTACACATTCATTATCTTTAAATGTACCAATTAAGAGAGAGGATGGTGGTATACTGACCTCATCTTGAGTAGCAAACCAAACAAAAGGCTCTTATTTAGCCGTATTGTTGGTTGATTTCCCAATGCACACGCAAGTGTACGTGGTCGACAAGTAATATAGGATTTTAAGTCCAGATATCGTACCCACAAGGACTTGTGTAAACTACTTGCTAAATCACTCTAATCGTTATCTAATCAAGCCAAAATAAAATCAAGGATGCAACTATTGTATACTAAGATTCTATGAAATAACTAATTATCAAGTGACAAAAATTATTGTTAAGTATTCAGTAGAGACAAACATTCCAAGGTTGTGATCTATTCACCACTCGTATTGCATTCTAATTAACTTTTCCTTTCATATAATTCACTCATGGTTGCTAATTAATCGATAAACTCTCATAGCCTTCTCCCGAAGCACTACTCGCCTATTCTAAATAGATTAACGCCTATATTCCTATGAAATTAATCTACTAGAACACACTAAGATTACGATGTTTAATTAAGCACGGTGACTAGGTATATTCCTATCCTAACCACAAATCCGCTCCCCTGAAGGGTTAAGATCGCGCTCTCTTCAATTCTTCTCTAATCTATATACGGCTTTCCCAAGCATAACATAGATAGTATATAGAACCTAATTGATGGCCAGACAATTAAGCAATTAAACACAGAATTGAAGAAACAACCATATATTGAGTAAACTATATTCAAGGTTAAATTAATGTTGAATAACAATATCCATGGCTAAACCACAACCCCAGAACAATGGGTGTTTAGCCACTCATGCTATAGTCAAACAATTGCATAAGTGTTGCATGAATTGAAAATACTAGAATAAGATGAAGAAAACTGATAATCCTTGCTCCTTCAATGATCTTGTGTGTGTATTTGCTCTCCAAAAACGTCTCTCTCCTCAAAGATGTGTTCTTGGGTCTATTTATATGGTTGGGATAAACCCTAACCGTGTAAGAGACTCCTCTTCTCACTTGGAAACACTTAAAAACCTTTAAAACTCGGATTTCACCGAAACAGGTACCCAGGAGTTTGAAGTGTAACGCCTGGATAACGCCTGGTACCCCCTGGCGTTTGGAGGATAACGCCTGGCTAACGCCAGGCACCCCCTGGCGTTAGGAGTCTAACGCCTGGCTAACGCCAGGCACCCCGTGGCGTTTGGGGTCTAACGCCTGGCTAACGCCAGGCTTGTCCCGGATCGCTCCTTTTCGACTCTTGCACGTATTTTCCGACGTTTATGCTCTCATTTAGCTCGGCTTCCATTTCCAACTCACCTACACATTAAATAAACTCCATTAGGCACATACGACGTGTATTTTTATCATTAAAGCACATAAAATGCAAGGTATATAATGCTTAAAATCATGAATTCTAGCCACGCATCAACACCCCACACTTAGACTCTTGCTCGTCCTCGAGTAATATCCTTCAACACGTACATAATTCGTTAACAAGGAGTATTTTACATTTTCATCACACACATTACCCTTTAACTATGATCGATACCGACAATCAAGCATGAACATGCAAAAATTTCACATTCTTTCCCTTCTTTAAACATGCCCAAGTATAACAATTTAATCAATCATACCAACAACCTAAT
>ML404612.1:72416-128557 GCA_005239525.1 Nicotiana knightiana | reverse complement strand
CCTGGTAGTGTCTGAATTTCAGGCTATCAGGCCTGAAATATTAAACTCATTAACTGTGTTAAAAAATCTGTAATCAATCCTTTTTCCCTTCTTTTGTCAATTAGCATGAGAAGTGTTTTCATTCACGAAATCCGCCGTAAATTTCTCACTACTGAACACAAATGGGTTTTCAAATCGATTGTCAAAAAGATAGAATCTGAAATCCGGATCTTTGCTTAAACTGTCCGCTCTAAATAAAAGCAACCATAGCTTAATTCAGTTTTTTAAGGCTTGTTCTGTCACAAAATTTAAAATAAAATTCCATGTTGGATCTATGAGCTGTGTATAAATACTCTTGTTTAGTATATAGGAGTAGATCAAACGGTAAAGAAATCTTGTACATGTAACCTTATATTCAGAATTCAAAAATTTGCCTTATTTCTTACCATATAGATGAGAGATGTGTCAGTATGTTTGTTCTTAACTGTTTTTCAAATCATGTCCAAATGACCTAATTAGGTTGGCCTAAAGTGATACAATTTGGGGCTTAAATGGAGCCATAGCCCAAAACATGTTATCTTTAGGCTATTGAACATCATTTTAGGTAATCCTTAGGTAGAATGAACACCTTTACTTTGAAACTTGACAAAATTGAGTATTACATCAAATTACCTTAACCTACACTCGGGAGTGGAAACTCATGCCCCCGACCCTCACTCCAAACAACTAATAAAACGCATATAGCAACCATGGGTGCATTTCATGTGACGTGATTACCATGTGTTCAAAAACAACAAGTGTACGTCATCGTAACTTGTCCAAGATAAATTCATAAAATGTCCTAATTGGTTTTAAAATAAATGTTCCTTCAAATAGAAAAAGAATAATCAAATATCGCCTCAAATAGGCACTATAAACCGTCACGACCATAGTCTTGACTACATAATCTACACTCGAGTGCGACAACTCATGTCCCCGTCTTCAACTTCAAATTATATTAAAATCGTGTATTGCAATTACGGATGCATTTCATGTAGCGTAATTGCAATATGTCCAAAAACAAATAAGTGCACGCTATCGTGACTTGTTTCAAGATAAATCCATAAATATTAAAAGCGGCTAAAAAGTGAAAAAGGCTAAAAAGCACAATAGGTTTAAAATATGTAAATAATTAGATAATTAGGCCAAATATTAATAGTTAAGCGACCGTGCTAGAACCACGGAACTCGGGAATGCCTAACACTTTCTCCCGGTTTAACAGAACTCCTTACTCGGATTTTTGGTTGCAGACAAATTAAAACAGAATCAAAATTTCCTCGGCTTGGGATTTTAAATAACACGGTGTCCCGAAGCATCATCAAAAATCCGGGTGGCGACTCTGAAATAAATAAATAAATTTCAAATCTGAATAATATCACTTTAATTGGAAAAACTCCCTTATTACCCTTCATTAATCCGGGGTAGTGGAAACTGGAGGTATGACACTAATATACCTTTAATAAAGGACATATTGCCTCCTATATCTATACATTGTGATTGCCAAGCGACAATAGCTATTGCAAAGAATAAATCTTATAATTGTAAAAGTAGACACATGAAATTGAGACATGACGTCATAAAACAGTTATTGAGAGATGGAATAATTTCCATTGACTATGTGAAGTCAGAGATAAATTTGGCCGATCCTCTGTCTAAACCTGTGGGAAGAAAATTAATTCTTCAAACCTCGAAAGAGACGGGGTTAACGCCGTCATGTTGTCAATAGAGATGGTAACCCAACCTATGTGATTGAAGATCCCATGAAGTAGGTTCATATGGGTAATAACAAGTCGATATTGGCACTGAAGCACTAAAAGAGAGTGCTTGACTACTACTAATTGAGAGGCTGAATTATAACTCTTAATGAAATTCATAGTCCTTATAGATGGTGTATTTAAAAGCAGTATACACTTGATGAATTCACCTATATGAGAGTGGAGTGGGCCGCTCCTATGAGATTTTGGCCTAGTCTCTAGAGCTCTCATAAATAACCAGGCACCCGCATGGCCTATTGGGCGCAAACCCGCGTTGAAAAGCAAAATTATCGGGGGTCGAAATGTGATTGATAAAATTTTTGACTTACAATAAAAATTATTATTTCATAGAAATATTATATTTCACCAGTAATTCAGTGAGTTAAATTTTATTGATCTAAGTTTGGTTCATAATCCGGAAGACACCAAACCTATTACATTTGGACCATACAAACCCAACAAAGTCTTAGTATTCTATCTTTTTTATTTTGAAAATATGTAGGGGATTGTGGTAGTATTTTCAAAATAAATGAGTCCAATTGTTATACCTTAAACCAAGTGTCAATATGCATGTAAATAATCTTTACATATGGCAAGCCTTCTAGAAGCCTATGATAAGTGGCAAAAGCCAAGTATCAAGCGGCAAAGGAGACATAACACTTGTCTCAAGCAATTGCCATTATTGAGCTTATACATAGGCCTTCAAATTTTACGGATGAAACACCAAGAAAAGCTAATCATTAGTTTCAATCACTACTAGCTCTCTTTCTTTCATTCCAATATTCTTTTTAAGTTTCCACTCATTTCTATTTTTAATAGATGCTTTATTTGTTTCGTTTAACAACTTGTTGGTATATTAATTTTGCTGATTTCTGTATTCTCTAAATAAATAAAGATGAGCTTGTTTAATCCTGAGGAAATATTTTACATTGCTGAAATAGTTTTTTAGGACAGTGCCTAGCACAACTCAAGCCAATCCATATGTTTCCGCTTACAAATAATATTATTGCAGTATTATTATCGTTATTTTCCGGTGCCATTTCCCTATATTATCAAACGTGTCAAATGAAATAGCACGTATCACAACAAAACTTACCTAAATTTACCCATGAACGACCCCGAGCTCCTTAGTTGCTTATATATAAGTAGTAATATATATACTAGTAGAGGTGTCACGGGCAAAGCCCGGGCCCAACAGAACAAAGCTATATCATTTCATTATACATTGTGTTACCTAAAGAGAAATGTCTGCAAAGATCCAAAGTCGAGACCTAAAGGCTATTACAATATGTTCTGTTAAGATGCCAAGAAAGCATGTTGTGAGCTAAATGTGTCAACATGTAGCAGCACGGTGCATGTTGAGACAATCAATCCAAATCTTATAAGATGCGAAGAAACTTCGAAACGGACATTTACTGTTGTCTCTGAGAGAAAATGCTACTATAGGCATGCCAACATCATTGAGAGTTGAGACGATCTAGAAATGCGCCAATTTTGCCAAGCAATTCTCCATGATGACCCTATAACACCTTGCAGAACACAATAGTAGTTCTAAATCGTCTGCACCGTGCTTAAGTAACTGTCATATTGCAAAAGTATCAAAGGGAAAGAGATGTGAATGGCAGGTTTACTTTGCATGCAAGGATTTCAAAACCTGAGCTTTTCTGTTCATAAACATCAAGATTGTAAATGCCAATTCTATGGAAAAACTAAGAATCATTGTCTAATCCTTTATAACTTACCTATAATAGCTGATGAATAAACTACAAGTTAAATCTTAATCAGGCAAAGATATGATTTTGGTGAGGGAAAGCAGAAGGCTACAAACTTCTATAAGATTGTAAATGTAATACTAAATTGTTTGCAGTTTGCAGAGCAGAACAATAAATGCCGAGCTGATATATGTTTCTCCCAAAGGCACACGCAAGTATACGTAGTCGTATAAGTAATATAGGATTCTAAGTCCAGATATCGTATTCACTGGGACTTGTGATTAATTATAAACTCAATTAAATCAAATAACTAATTTATTCAAGTGAATCCTAATGTATGAATATGATGGGTTAGTCTTCTGTTTTGATAATCTAACAAACTTTATGTCAAGAACCAGATAAAGGACCTGATGCGTAACCAGCACAACCAGTCAGCATAAACTCAAGAAATCTGGGCAGTGTACGCCTGAACTCATTGGAAACAGTCTAGGGACCTGATCCCTTGACATTCCCCTGACAGAAGTACAAGTCAACTCTACAGCTGGAAAGCTGTGACAGAAAATGATTGCCTGCAACTGTGCACGCTACAGTGCAGAAACAGTGCAACAGTTACTTCCCTTTGGTTGAAGAGTGTACCAACTAAGCATGGGCATCCTTCTTGGGATGTCCTAGGGATGTTTGGAGACAAACAAGATATTCACTTGAGCATTTACTAACATTCTCTATAGCATTGAGATCTGCTACAGTATTGAAGACTCAAGTGTGTCAAGAACAAGAACACAACTCCACTAAAATGGACCAGTTTCACTACGTGTTCTTAGGTGTCCTTTAGTTGAGTTGTAATCTTGTTTTTTGTTTCTATTGTATCATATTGCTTTATTAGAAGCCTTGTTTTACGAAACACAAAAATAATAAACCATCCGTGTTTGTGTTGTGACTAGCTTTAGTCATAATTCAAAATCTTTGTAACTAAGTTAGTAACAAAGTGGCTTGCAGTAAGTACCATAAGTTAGTGTGTGAAAGTCTTTGTAAGAGAGTCATTACAAAGTGACTTGTTATAGTTGAGATTACAAGTTAGTGAAACTGAAATCCTACCAGTGTAGGTCGTGGTTTTTGTCCCCTTGAGTTGGAATTTTTCCACGTAAAAAGCATGTGCTTCTTTTACTTACTGTCTCTATTTATAACTCTAAGGCAACTAGTAAAGGACCAGTTCTCTTTACTGTTGGTGGAATCATAGAAACTATCAATTGGTATTAGAGCAGGTTCTTTCTAAAATGTTAACACCTAGAAAGGATCTCTAATGGCTGCTCCACCCAACTTTGAAGAAGGACAATCAACATACCGACCTCCTAGATTCAATGGTCAGTACTACGGATGGTAGAAGACTCGTATGCATGATTTCATAATGGCTGAAGATTCTGAGCTATGGGATGTCATTTATGACGGTCCCTATGTTCCTATGAAGAAGGTAGGAGAGGCTGGTATCATGGTGCCCAAGACCAGGAAGGAATTCAGCAACGTTGACAGGAAGGGTGTGGAGAAGAACTTTCGTGCCAAGAAAATCTTGGTATGTGGTATAGGACCTGATGAGTACAATAGGATCTCTGCTTGCCAATCAACAAAAGAGATTTGGAAGCCTTGCAGACTGCTCATGAAGGAACGACTCAAGTAAAGCAGTCCAAGATTGACATGCTTACTACTGAGTACGAGATGTTTCGGATGAAGGATGATGAGTCTATAGAAGACATGCATACTAGATTCACCTCCATCATTAATGAGCTTCACTCACTGGGAGAAATAATTCCTAGAAACAAGCTGGTACGGAAGATTCTAAGTGTCCTACCTAGTTCATGGGAAAGCAAGGTGAATGCTATCACTGAAGCAAAATACTAAAGATTCTAACCATGGATGAGTTGATTGGAAATCTGAAGACATACGAGATGAAGAAAAAGAAATACAGAGAGAAGAGAACCAAAAAGGGAGAAGAACCTGGTTCTCAAAGCTGAAAGCAATTACTCAAGTGAGGAAGATAGTGATATGTCCTATCTCACTAAGTGATTTCAAAATATGGTTCGAAGAAATAGTGGTATACCAAGAAGAGACAGTTCAAGCAAGACAAGAAACTATGATATGTGTCACAAATGTGGAAAACTAGGGCACTTCATCAAGGGCTGTCCACTTCTAAAGCAAGAGCCTTACAAGCACAACTCTGATAAGACAACAAAGAGGAACCGGGTTCCTGATAAACGATTGAGCAGGAAAAGTGCAGCTGACAATGTTGTGAAGCAAGCTCTTGCTGCGTGGGGAGATTCCTCTAGCGAAGAAGAGGAACCAAAAGCTGGAAACAGCTTCATGATGGCAGTAGAGAATGAAGGCAAGGAGTATGATTCACTGTTCTCTCTAATGGCCCATGATGATGATGAAGAGGATGACAGTGATGAGGTAAACTTCAGGAATGTCCAGAGAAATCTGAAGTCCTACTCTTCTAAAAACTTAATGTCATTAGCAAATGTTCTTATTGATACTTACTACAACTTAGTTGACAATAAGGATACACTCACCATAGAGCTAGGAGAAGTTGAACAATCTAGAGATGATCTGGTTGTTTGTGTGGTAGATTTGAAAGAGACCATAAGTGATCTTGAACTATGACTATAGCCCTTGGTAAGTTTACCAAAGACGAAAATGATTTATTTGATATTATGGATGACTGTTTACAGAGGGACCGTTTCGTTTTTGTAGGCCTTAAGCCTTGTTCCCTAAAAGGGGATTCGCGTAAAATTGGAAGAAATTCGTTGTACGGTTCATTGAGAAAGAGATTAAAAAGTTGATCCTGAAGATTCGCTTTTAACTCTAAAGTGATCTAACCTGTATAATAAACAGTGTAGAAAATGAGAGAGATGACTTAAATTTTAGTGATTGTAGACTTGAAAGAGACCATTAGTAACCTTGAGAAAGAAAAAGAAGTGGTAGCTAAAAAACAAGTAATGCAGAAAATGAGAGAGATGACCTGACTGTAGTGGTGGTAGACCTGAAGGAAACAGTGGAGAACCTGAGGAATGAAAAGAATATTTTAGCTGAGAAGATTAATGTTTTCGAGCAGGAAAGAGATGACCTTTTGGTGGCAATCACAGACCTAGAGGAAACAATTAAGGGACTCAAATTAAAACATAGGGCTGCAAGCATAGAGAAAGGGAAAGAGGTAGCTAGTGAGAAACATATTAAGCTTGAAAAGGAACTAAATGATGTCAAAACAAGCATGTGCTGTGAACTGAGAAAAACATGCAACTTCAAGCTGAAACGGTCAAACTAAAATTTGATCTTGAAAAATCACAGAAATGGACCTGGTCCACAGATGTTGTTAATGCTATGTACTTTAACAACAGTGTAAACATGCAGGGGATTGGGTTTCAAAAGGAGAAAATTCCTTACAACTCTCACAACAAGTATGTCACTGTCCCAGATAATTGGCTTTGTACCCACTGTGGGAACAATGGGCACTTCAAGGAAATTTGCCTTGCCAGGGTTCAATCTGTTCAGAAAAATAAAGTGTTTGCTGACAAAATGACTACTAAGAGGGCACCAAGTCCCAGCAAGAAAAATCGATTCTTACCTGCATGGACTAGAAGAGCACTTATCCACCCCTTTTTTAACTACAAGGGATCCAAACTTATTTGGGTTCCTAAATCTAACCCTTAATTCATATGTGCAGGGACCAGTGAGAGGAACAAGACTACAATGGATCATGGACAGTGGATGCTCAAAGCACATGACTGGAAATACCATGGATTTTCTCTCACTGAAAGCCCTGCAAGGAGTAGATGTATCCTTTTGGAAACGGAAAAAAGGGGTAAATTCTCGGTGTTGGAAGGGTTGGAAGATCTCTTGAACAATCAATTGAGAATGTGTACTATGTAGACGGATTGAAGTATAGTCTCTTGAGTGTTTCTCAAATCTATGATAAAGGGAACAAAGTAGAATTCCTATCCAAAGTGTGCACGGTTACTAGCCTAGTAACTGGTGAGGTGGTGTTGATAGCCAAGAGGCACAAGAATATCTATGTTGTTGACTTTGAATCGCTGGAAGCTGGTGAAGTGAACTGCTTAAAGGCAGTTGCTGATGATGCAGAATTGTGGCATAGAAGACTGGGTCATGCAAGCTTTTCTCTCTTGAACAAACTGATACAGAAGGACCTGGTTCGTGGTCTACCCAACTCTATATTCAAGGAGCACAGAGTATGTGATGCGTGTGCCAGAAGAAAACATGTGAAATCATCCTTTAATCCAAAAAGGGATGTTAGCACATCAAAACCTCTTGAACTTCTTCAAATGGATCTATGTGGTCCTATGAGAATTCCAAGCAGAGGTGGAAATAAGTACATCTTTGTGATTGTGGATGAATATTCAAGATTTACATGGACACTGTTTCTTAGAGCAAAAGATGAGACCTTTGAAGTATTTGTGGAGTTTGTCAAGAAAATCCAAGTGAAGATGGAGTTGAAAGTAGCTTGCATCAGATCTGACCATGGAACGGAATTTGAAAATGCAAAATTTGATGAGTTTTGCAATGAAAATGGGATCACTCATAATTTCTCAGCTCCAAGGACCCCTCAGCAAAATGAAGTGGTCGAAAGGAAAAATAGAACTCTGGAAGACATGACACGGACAATGCTCATTGACAGTGGGATTGCAAAAAAATTTGGGTTGAAGCAATCAACACTGCATGTTATTTGGTGAACAGGTGTATGATCAGGTCCTTCCTAAACAAAACCCCTATGAGCTTCTCAATGGAAGAAAGCCAAAGATAACTCATCTGAGAGCTTTTGGTTGTAAACGTTATGTATTGAACAATGGAAAGGACCAACTTGGAAAATTTGATGCAAAAAGTGATGAAGGAATCTTTTTGGGGTACTCATCTCAAAGCAAAGCCTACAAAGTGTACAACAGGAGAACTCAATGTGTAGAAGAGAGTGTTCACGTGCTTTTAAATGAGACACCTTCCTCAAAAAAGGAAGGATATGGTGATGATCAAGACAATGAACCATTCTTGGTTCATGGAGAAATATCTGATGTTTCAAATGGGAAAGCTGACATGATGAGCCAGATGAGGGAAATAAGTGAAGACAATGCAACCTCTTCCTTAAATCCACATGAGGAGCCTGACACCCCAATTACTACCACTGAAGTTGAAGAAAGAGTTGGAGATGCTGTGGAAGGGACCCCACAGGTAGCAGAACAAGGAATGCAGAGAAACTCTTCTGATCTACCCAGTTCCTCTACCAATCAAATCCAAGTTCCAAATTGGAAACACAAAAGCTCTCATCCCCTTGATAACATAATCACTCCTCCTGATTCAGGAGTTCAAACTCGATCAAAACCAGAAACTCCCTAGCCTTTTCAGCCTTCCTATCCCAAATAGAACCAAAAAATATCAAGAAAGCTCTAAGGGATGCAGATTGGATCGTTGCGATGCAAGAGGAGCTGCATCAGTTTGAGAGAAACAAGGTTTGGCACCTGGTACCACGACCCTCAGATAAAACCATCATAGGAACCAGGTGGGTGTTCAGGAATAAGATGGATGAAAATGGAAATACAACAAGGAACAAAACAAGGCTTGTTGTTCAAGGATACAATCAAGAGGAAGGGATTGATTATGATGAGACGATTGCTCTTGTTGCTAGTATGGAAGCCATCCGGATCCTCATCACCTTTGCATTTCATATGGAATTCACTTTATTCCAGATGGATGTGAAGAGTGCATTTTTGCATGGTTTTCTCAAGGAGGAAGTGTATGTCAAGCAACCTCCCGGTTTCGAAAGTCATGTACATCCTGATTATGTCTTCAAATTGGACAAGGCTCTATACGGATTGAAGCAAGCTCCTAGAGCTTGGTATGAGTGATTTTCGAAGTTTTTTCTGGACAATAGGTTCACTCGAGGAAATATTGACAACACACTATTTCTAAATAAACGGGGAATGAACCTGCTTATTATTCAGGTGTACGTGGATGACATCATATTTGGGGCTACATCAGACTCACTATGCATGAAATTTGCCGAACTCATGGGTAGTGAGTTTGAGATGAGTATAATGGGGGAACTGAACTTCTTTCTGGGTCTTCAAGTGAAGCAGTCCACGAAGGGAACCTGCATCAGTCAACAGAAGTACATCAAGGAGCTGCTGAAGAGATTCGATATGGAGGAATCAAAAGTGATCGACACCCCTATTTCAGTTGCAACTAAGCTTGACATGGATGACTCTGGATCACCTGTAAACCAAACAATGTACAGAGGGATCATTGGATCTCTAATCTACCTCACTACAAGCAGGCCAGATATTGTGTTTAGTGTGGGGTTGTGTGCAAGATTTCAATAAAATCTTAAGGGGTCTCATCTGAAGGTATTCAAAAGAATCCTACGCTATCTCAAGGGCACACAGGACCTGGTTTTGTACTATCCTTCAGGTGACAACTTCAATCTTGTTGGTTATGCTGACGTTGATTATGCAGGTTATCTAGTGGACAGGAAAAGCACTTCAGGAATGGCTCATTTCCTTGTATCTTGCCTAATGTCATGGGGGACAAGGAAGGAAAACTCAGTGGATCTCTCCACAGCTGCAGTAGAATATGTTGCAGCTGGATCTTGCTGTGCTCAACTACTATGGATCAAATAACAATTGGAGGATTTTGGGGTATACATTGACAGTGTCCCAGTTCTATGTGACAACACCAGCGCCCTCAACATGGTGAAGAACCCGGTTCAACACAAAAGGACCAAGCATATTGATGTCAGACATCATTTCCTCAGAGATAATGTTGAAAAGGGGCACATTTGCATGAAGTTTTGTTGCACTGAAGATCATATTGCAGACATCTTCACCAAGGCACTAAGCAGGGAACACTTTTAGAAAAACAGGATGACGCTGGGGTTGATGAAACCTAACTAAGGACCTGGTTCCCTTACATTGGCTATGAGAGTCACTCTCAGGTACAGTTACCTAAAGTGTTTTCTGACTAATCCTAACTCACATTAATACCGTTTCAGGTAGACAAGCATGGTGATTACAAAAATTAAAGGTACGGCGTTGTAGAACAAAAGGAAGCTGAATTTTTTTTCAAAAACAGGTACATGACCTGGTTCCTGTGCCACATGTTAGTAGTTATGTGTTTTCCTCTGCCTTCCTCAAAAAGTAACAAATTAAATGCTTATGATACGTCGTCCGACTTTTCAGTATCTGTGTTTATCATGTCCCATCTCTCAAACATTTTTACTTCCCCTGCACGTTTTATTTTCCCAACACATCTACCGTCATTTTCTTTTGAACTCGTTCCTCTTCCCTCTCATTATTACTCTCTTTTCTTATAAAACTCTCTATCCACTCTAACTGCTCAGCACTATCTCTTCATATCCCTTCTCTGCAGATTGTAACCTCATCTCAACCCTCGATCGTATTTCTTCAATGGCAGGCGAAAAATCATCATCTCCCCCGTCTGCAACAAACTCCTTCCCTTCTCCACCAGAGGCCCAGACCTCACCAGTTTCCTCTTTACCTCCTGACACTATACCTCTCTCTCCAAATCCCACTGATCCACCTTCTTTTGAGTCACACAACGAAACCCAAACCAAAGTCACACCTCAGGCATCTGAAGTTTTTTGCGGATGATCCTGACCAGTATTTGAACCCTTCTCTTCTTGACTCTATGGCTCCCATGGAGTCTCTTGGAAAAGAGGCGGCCAAAAACATCATGGACATTGCTTCTGAAAGTCTTCCTTCTAAAGGAGCTTCTTCCTTGCTTGAGTCACAAGGGGAAGAAACCCCATTTCTGGGAGATGAAGGGACCATGGTCTTATTAGAATCTCCTGTTCATGACTCTTTCAAAGATAAGTCTGGTGAGGAACCAGTTTATCCTCCCCCAGAAACCAACCAGGAACCTATCATCTATACACCACCTCTGGAGTCCATTCCTCCCCTCTTTGAACCCACTAACGAGGATGATGAGGATGAGATGGTTTTGAGTTCTCTCTTCAAGCTTCACAAGAAAGTGATTACTCCTGAATCATCTTCTAAGCGACCATCTACTCGGCTACAAAGGAAGGAGGCACTTGATTCTGCTTTGGAAAAGAGCAAGAAAAGCCTTAAAAAGAGAAGAAAAGACTGATGAAGGAAGAAAAAGTAGTGGTGGACGAAGCTATTCCTGTGGTGGAGGTAGATGAGGATGCAGAGGAAGAACCAAGTTCCCTAGTGAAAAGGTCCTCGAAACCCCAAAAGTCTATGGCTAGAATTTCAGATGAAGGGGTGAAGGAACAATGTGTGATGCCTGTGAAGATTAGTGGGAAGCTCAAGCAAGCTGAAGTTGGTGAAGCTATTGTCGAAGAGTTTGTGGTTGTAGAGTGTTCAAAGGAAAAGCCTGTGAAAAAACTGGGAAAAAGAAAAAGGGAAAGGGAAATTCTTGGGGGACCAGGTTCATTGAAAACTATACCTAGTGACAGTGGTAGATGATAAGAGAAAGTGAGAAGTCAAAGGGTGTTATGGGGTCGGATGTTTGACCCTGAGATCTATGATATAGATGGGATGAGGCAAATTGTAGCAATGGTTGAGTTCAGGAAGTGGGATCATCTCTTCAATGTGAGTGTGCCTAAGGTGTATGAGGATGTTGTGCAAGAATTTTATACATCTCTTTTCACCACTGTCGGGGATCATGTATGTGTTTTGGTTAAAGTAGTTGATATTATATTCGATAACGCTGCTTTGGGAACAGTCCTTCAAGTTCCAGCTAAGGGAATTTTTTCTGTGAAAACTACTATTACTGCTTGTGAGGGAAATTTTCGGCGAACCATTGTAAAAGAAGGTACAAAAAGCTATGCTCCCTTGTTTACCAGCTTCTTATTGAACTGGTGAATAAGGTACTACATCCCGTGCTGAAAGAAAATCTATTGCCTTCAAGGCTAATTTAGCATTGATGGAGGCCCTTGATTCATTCACCCCTATAAATTTTCCTGCACTTATGATTGAACACATGAAGAAGGTGGTGAATTTCTCATGGGCTCCTGTATGGTTTCCTACTTACTCGGGTATTTGAGTTCTACAAGGTGCATGTTGAAAACCCACGAGTAGGGACCCGCAATCAGACCTTCTCCAAGACAACCTTAGAGTAATGTGAATGTTTTGAGAAAGTCGGGGGTAGCACTTCAACATATCTCAATTGATCAATGCGCTGAATGATGCAAATGAAGTGATCAGGAAGTTGAAGGCTCAGAATGCCATCTTGGGAACTCAGTTGAGTCAAACCGCTGGGGGACCTGGTTCTGTTAATCCTTTCAATGAGGATGTTGCCCGCTTGACCAAAGAAAACACTGAGCTTAGGCAGCAGGTTGAGAACCTGCGGGAGAAACTTCTGGAGGAACAAGTGTCTGCCAATGCCCGCATGGATTTGGTTCTCAAGACTCTGGATGCCTCGTCCTCCAAGGCTTCCTCTTCTAGTGACCCCTAGGATTCCGTCTGTGTCATGTCCTCTTATGCTTTTGATGTTTGTGGCTGGTAGTTTTTATTTTGTTTTCTTTTTGTGGTTGGTAATTGGATTTCACCGTACTGCTCCCGTCTTAACAGTCCAAATTTAGTCTTTGCTTTCCTAAGCAAAGACTTCTATGTATTTAAAAAATCTTTTGGTATTGATGAATCAACTTTCTAATGTTCTACATAATGCATGTTTGCTTTCTCTTTCTGTTTTCTATCATGTTGTGTGCACACATGGGGCATGAGTTAGCTATGTTGGACTTCTTTATGCTTTCTGTCTGTTTGTGCCTTTTTATGGTGCCAAAAGGGGGAAGATAGTTGATGATTGATGTAGGCATGAATAAAGGGGGAACAATATTAAGAGGGAAGCACACAGTCAGGGGGAACAATATGGGCCCCTGGTGTTTTATCTAGTTGCCTCATGTTTTATCTGGTTAAATTAGCCTGTAAAACCGTTCATCAATTTTAAAAGTTTTTCATCATCAAAAAGGGGGAAATTGATGGGTTAATCTTATGTTTGATGATCTAACAAACTTTATGTCAAGAACCAGATAAAGGACCTGATGCGTAACTAGTCAACATAAACTCAAGAAATCTGGGCAGTGTATGCCTGAACTCACTGGAAACAATCTAGGGACCTGATCCCTTGACATTCCCCTGACAGAAGTACAACTCAACTCTACAGCTGGAAAACTGTGACAGAAAATGACTGCCTGCAACTGTGCACGCTACAGTGCAGAAATAGTGCAGCAGTCACTTCCCATTGGTTGAAGAGTGTACCAACTAAGCATGGTTATCCTTCTTGGGATGTCCTAGGGATATAATATCTTGTTTGGAGACAGACAAGATATTCACTCGAGCATTTACTAGCATTCTCTATAGCATTGAAGATCTGCTCCAGCATTGAAGACTCACGTGTGTCAAGAACAAGAAGACAACTCTACTAAAACGGACCAGTTTCACTACGTGTTCTTAGGTGTCCTTTAGTTGAGTTGTAATCTTGTATTTTGTTTCTATTGTATCCTATCTCGATTTATTAGAACCTTTGTTTTAGGAAACATAAAAATCATAAACCATCTGTGTTTGTGTTGTGACTAGCTTTAGTCATAAGTCAAAGTCTTTGTAACTAAGTTAGTAACAAAGTGGATTGTTGTAAGTACTATAAGTTAGTGTGTGAAAGTCTTTGTAAGAGAGTCATTACAAAGTGGTTTGTAATAGTTGAGATTACAAGTTAGTAAAGTTGAAATCCTACCAGGGTAGGTCATGGTTTTTGTCCCCTTGAGTTGGGATTTTTACGTGTGGGATTTTTCCACGTAAAATTCATGTGCTTCTTTTACTTACTGTCTCTATTTATAACTCTGAGGGAACTGGTAAAGGACTAGGTCTCTTTACTGTTGGTGGACTCATAGAAACTATCAGAATATTTAACTAAAATTAATCTAGATTAACAAATTAAGAGATTAAATAAAACAACGACAAGCTTAAAGACGAATTCAATATGAGTGAATATTCTAGAGCTATGGGTTAACTAACAATCCCGTTGAGTTTGCCACTTAAATCTTTTAATTAATTTATCTGGTTTATTGTTTGACAGGGTTAATATTGCTCATAGCCTTCTCCCGAAGTACTAATCTCCTATTCAAGCTAATCTAACGCCTATATTCCTATGGAATTAGAATTAACAAGAACGCATTAATAATTCATGCATAGTAACCAAGAAAGGTGATTAGGTATATTCCTATCCTAACCACGAATCCGCCCCCACTCAGAGTTAAGATTTTGCTTTACTCAATCTTATATGCAATTTAGAATTCCCTCCCGAGTTCAATCCTAGATTCGTAGATAGTATTCAATTGGCAATCAAGCAATCAAATAATTAAGCGCAATATTGAATAAATAAACTAGTATTATAAAATAATAAGAACAATTCAAGCTTCAAACTACAACGTTCATGCAACACCCAAAACTCTAGAACTAATAAACAATGAGATTAAAGGAAAAGAACAGAAGAAAAACTAGTTAGAAGCCTCCTACAAGCGTGATGTTCTTGCCTCCGGTCGCAAAACTCACCTAAAATGGTGTTTAATGACTATTTATATATGTATGAAAAAGACCTAAACGAAATAACCAAGTCTAAAATTAAATAGGAGATAAAATAGGCTTTAAAAATCCGGAACACCTTCGCTACACACTATGTCTCGCAAACTCTAACGCGCGCCTTCTCCTCGCTTTAGCTTGCACGTCGCCAGCTCCATAGTGAGCAACAAAGCTTGCGTCGCATTCTCTATAGCGAGCATAATCCCTCACGTCGCCCAACTTCTTTCTGATTTGTTTCCACTTTCGCTGACTAACATTTCAAACTCTTTTCTCCTTCTCGTTTCTTGCTTTTGGTTGTTTCTTTGTTTTGATTTCCTTTGTGATGTTAACTTTTAATCCTTGTATATTCAATAATCAAATAATCATAACTCCCTTAGTGTAGTGTATATAATACATATAAAATCTCCGTTTTGCTCTCAATTTCGTCTTTAACGTACTTGTACATGGTCAAAATCATATGCCCCAAATTTGTAGGCTCGAGAGGTCATATAGAGGGTTGATGTTCGATAAAGACCAAGTTGGGGATCAAAGGCAAAATAAGAGGCTCGTACACCTAAGTACCGAATACCATCAGAACCGAGTACGATCACTGCCAAAATAGTACCGTTGTGAGTTGTTACGGAAGGACAAGATTCTCGCCACGTCCCCAAGATCATGGCGTAAATTCCAGAATAGATTTGTATGAATTAGTATGAGTCTGTACTAGACTGTTATACAGCTGTCCCAATAATATTCTTTACTGTAAATAGAAATGTACCTTATTCAGTGTTTCCCTCCTATATAAAGGAACCCCAATCATTTGTAAAGATCATCTAATCATTGGCAAAGAATATACTCTCTACTTTTCGCTCATTATTCATCATAATTGTCCTTTAAACTTTATTATTGCTTTATTGATCTTAATTCACCTCGAGATCACTAAGCTCAAGGTCGCTACTGCTTAAGTAACACTGGTTTGGTTCCTTTATTCCTTTCATTTACACCTTATATTACGTGCTTACTAATTGGTATTGAATTAGATCACGTATCTTTAAAACTACAAATCAAATTTAATTGTTACTCGTATTTTCGAGGTAAATAGTTTGGCACCCACCGTGGGGCTAAAGATAATAGTGATTATTTCAGTACTGGTTTTTGATAACACTCGTTGTTTTTCACACTTGTTTCTTGTCAAAGTTTCTTTATTTTCAGACAAAAACATGTCGAACTCAACAAGAAGCCCAGTACATGGTAATGACGGTCTCGGATTCCATGGGAAAAATGACAATGTAGCAGCTTCAGGGGCCGGTGTACCACCACTTAACCCTGGGGTAGTGCCAGTTCCTAACCCAGTCGATATTGGTTCACATATTGCTTTAAACGTCGACTTAGGCACGGAGGAAGCGTACGTGGAGAGGTTCAACCTAGTGGCCAAAGAACACAGGGTCGAGGAGATGGAGAGGTCAGCCTCCAAGTGATTTTCAAAATGTTACAAGCACAACAGATGTCTATCGCTCAGTTGCAAAGTCAGCAAAAAACTCTGAGCGTGGTGGGACCAGAAACTACTCACCTTGCTGAACCAATCCGGGAGAGGTCGTGTAATAATGGATCAGGGGCTGACCCCACAATCATGAAAATGCTAGAAGAACGCACAAAGAGGATCGAGATAATGATAAAAAGGTGGAAACGTACAACTCGAGGGTCGACCAAGTACCGGGAGTGCCTCCGATTTTGAAAGGACTGGGTTCTAAAAAGTTTGTGCAAAAACCTTTCCCCCAGAGTGTGGCCACGAAGCCTATTACAAAGAAGTTTCGCATGTCGGACATACCCAAATACAATGGGATCACCGTCCCCAACGAACACATCACTACATATACTTGTGGTATAAAGGGAAACGGCTTGGAGGACGACTAGATCGAGTCCGTTCTACTGAAAATATTTGGAGAAAATTTATCCAAAGGTGCGATGATTTGGTACCACAACCTGCCCACGAACTTTATCGATTCATTCGCCATGTTGGCGGATTCATTTGTGAAAGCACATGTTGGAGCTATAAAAGTCGCAACAAGGAAATCGGACATCTTCAAAATTAAACAAAGAAATAACGAGATGTTAAGAGAGTTCGTATCCCAGTTGCAAATGGAACGAATAGAGTTACCACCAGTCTCCAATGACTGGGTTGTTCAAGCTTTCACTCAGGGGCTAAATGAGCAGAGCTCGATAGCGTCAATACAGTTAAAACAAAACTTGATTGAGTACCTCGCCGTGACTTGGGAGGATGTGCATAACTGATATCAATCAAAGACCAGGGTTGAGGACGACCAGTTAGGAGCCCTCTCGGGTTTGGTTTATCCAAGCAGATTGGCAACAAAAGATTCAAGAGGTGCATACAGGGATCCAAGACCGAACAAAGATAGATATCAGCCATATGCCGAAGAGCGAAGGAACAGTTCGAGGCGTAATATACCTCGGAATGATTGAAGAGTATATCGAGGACAAAATTCTCGGGGAATCATTAGTAAGACCGGGTTCGATAGGCAATCGGGACCTGCGGAGGCACCTCGATTATTAGAGTACAATTTTAGCATCGATTCCTCGGGGATCGTTTCATCCATTGGAAGGATTAGGGATACCAGATGGCCTAAACCCATACAAACTGACCCTTCTCAGAGGAATCCCAACTTAATGTGTAAGTATCACGGTACACATGGGCAAAAGACCGAGGATTGCAGATAATTGAGAGAAGAGGTAGCCCGATTATTTAATGAGGGGCATCTTCAGGAATTCCTTAGCGACAGAGCAAAGAACCATTTCAAGGAAAGAGCCACCAATAGAAAGAATGAACCAGAAGAGCCTCAACATGTTATTCATATGATCATCGACGGAGTCGACGTCCCGCAGGGACCCGTGTTCAAACACGCCAAAATGTTAATCAGAAGGGAGAAGCGGACTCGGGACTACATGCCCGAGGACACCCTTACATTCAATGAAGAAGACATCGAGGGCCTATCTCATTCGCACAACGATGCACTGATAATTTCTATTCTTTTAAATAAAGTTCAAGTTAAACGTGTTCTTGTGGATCCAGGTAGCTCGGCGAACATAATCAGGTCAAGGGTCGTAGAGCAGCTCGGGCTGCTTGACCAAATCATACCTGCATATCGAGTCTTCAATGGCTTCAACATGGCAAGTGAAACAACGAAGGGGGCAATCATCCTCCCAGTGAACGTGGTCGGGACTATACAGGATACGAAGTTTCATGTCATCGAAGGTGACATGAGGTATAATGTTTTGCTTGGAAGGCTGTGGATCCATAGCATGAGGGCAGTGCCGTCAACCCTTCATCAAATGATGAAGTTCCCAACAAAAGATGGCGTAAAGACGATGTATGGAGAGCAACACGCAGCAAAGGAGATGTTTGCAGTCCATGACTTAACACCAGTATCAACGCCCTCTACATCGAAAAAGTCGATCATCAAGGACAAACAGGTAGCCAAATAGAAATCATAGACTATATCCTCGACTGAGCCCTAGGAACAGATGATTGAAGATGAAAAATAGTACATATCTCCCCTCGAGCTTTCGTCTCCCCCGAAGAATCAGATGCGACAAAGTCCATGATTGAGGAACTAGAGCAGGTGATATTATCGAGCATCTGCCAGAATGGAAGGTATACCTGGGAACGGGATTAAGCCCCGGACTCAAGAAAAACTCATTCAATTCCTTATCAATAACATTGATTACTTTGCCTGGTCCCACTTAGATATGATAGGGATCCCACTGGAGATAACCACACATCAGCTGAGTGTCGATCCTAGATTTAAACCTGTGAAGCAAAAGAGAAGACCCTAGTCCGAGGTAAAGCACGCATTCATAAAGGACGAGGTAACTAAAATTCTCAAAATAGGGTCCATTAAGGAAGTAAAATACCCTGAGTGGCTAGCTAATGTAGTAATAATCCCTAAAAGGGGAAACAAACTTAGAATGTGTGTAGACTACAAAGATTTGAACAAGGCATGGCCTAAAGACTCTTTCCCACTGCCTAACATTGATCGTTTGATCGAGGCCATGGCCGACCACGAGATTCTTACTTTTCTCGATGCCTACTCCGAGTACAATCAAATTCAAATGAACAAGGAGGACCAAGAAAAGACTTTGTTTATCACGAAGTATGGAACATATTGCTACAATGTAATGCCCTTCGGGCTAAATAATGTAGGGGCTACATACCAACACTTAGTTAATAAGATGTTTGAACAAAAAATAGGTACCTATGGAAGTTTATATTGATGACATGCTAGTTAAGTCCCTAAGCGCAGAGGACCATTTGACTAATTTGCATGCAACGTTCGAGATCTTAAGAAAATATAACATTAAAATAAACCCCGAGAAATGTGCTTTTGGATTGTGCTCGGGCAAGTTCTTGGGATTCATTGTATCGAACAGGGGGATTGAGATCAACCCCAACAAAATTGAAGCCATCGAAGAAATCACCGTCGTGGACAGTATGAAGGCCATACAATGACTAACCGGACGGATACCTTCTCTAGGCCGATTTATCTTGAGGTCATCGGATCGGAGTCACCAATTTTTCTCCCTACTCAAAAAGAAGAATGACTTAGCATGGACTCCGGAATGTCAGCAAGCATTGGAAGAGTTAAAGCGATACTTATCGAACCCACCCCTACTTCACACTCCAAAGGAAGGCGAAAAACTTTATTTATACTTGGTCGTGTCCGAGGTAGAGGTGAGTGGCGTGCTGGTTTGAGAACAACAAAGTACACAATTTCCTATTTATTATGTAAGTCAAACCTTAGGAGACGCTGAAACTAGGTATCCACATTTAGAAAAGTTAGCACTTGCGCTAATAAGCGCATCTAGAAAACTAAAATCATATTTTCAATGTCACATCATATGTGTGTTGACTACATACCCACTTTGAAATATCTTGCATAAGCCCGAGCTGTCGGGCCGATTGGCCAAGTGGGCCATCGAACTTGGAGGGTACGATATCGAATATTAATCCGAACGACCATCAAGTCTCAAATTTTGGCAGACTTTGTGGCAGATTTTACACCTGCCTCGTACCCGAAGAAGAAAAGGAACTTATACTAAAGTTGGGTACGTCCTAGGGGATATGGACCCTCTTCACAGACGGGGGCTCGAATGTGAAAGGGTTCGAGCTCGGTATTGTTTTAAAACCACCTATGGGTAATATCATTAGACAATCTATCAAAACTTCTAGATTAACTAACAATGAGGCCGAGTATGAGGCCATGATTGCAGGTCTCGAACTAGCCAAAATCCTAGGAGCAGAGGTAATCGAGGCCAAGTGTGACTCTCTTTTGGTTGTAAACCAAGTAAACGGAAGCTTCGAAGTTTGAGAAAATAGAATACAAATGTACTTAGACAAATTTCAAGTAACATTTCACCACTTCAAAGAATGGACACAAGACCATGTACCTCGAGAACAGAACAGTGAGGCCGATGCATTTGCGAATTTGGGGTTATCGATCGAGGAAGATGATATTGTCCCGGGGACTGTTGTCCAATTGTCGAGGTCCCTGATCGAGGAAGGACATGCGGAGACTAATTCGACAAGTTTAACATGGGATTGGAGGAATAAATACGTCGAATACTTAAAGCACGGAAAGCTCCCCTCGGACCCAAAGGAGTCGAGAGCCTTACGAGCCAAAGCAGCTCGATTCTCGCTTGATGAAAATGGAACATTGTACAGAAGAACCTTCGACGGACCGCTGGCAGTATGCTTAGGACCAGGAGACATCGATTATATATTGTGAGAAATCCACGAGGGCACTTGTGGAAACCACTCCGGCGCTGACTCTTTGGTTCGCAAGGTAATTAGAGCTGGATATTACTGGGATAGCATGGAAAAAGATACTAAGGAGTTCGTTCGACGGTGTGACAAATGCCAATGGTTCGCACTGATGATCCATCAGTCTGGTGAATAACTCCATCCGGTCTTATCTCCGTGGCCATTCATGAAATGGGGGATGGACATCGTCGGCCCCTACCAATGGCACCAGGTAAAGCTAAGTTCATTTTATTTATGACTGACTACTTTTCAAAATGGGTAGAAGCACAGGCCTTCGAGAAAATAAGAGAAAAAGAAGTCATTGACTTCATATGGGACCACATCGTGTGCCGATTCGGGATACCCACCGAAATAGTATGTGACAACGGGAAGCAGTTTATCGGCAGTAAAGTGACACAGTTCTTCGAAGACCATAAAATCAAAAGGATTCTATCAACGCCCTATCACCCAAGCGCAAATGGCCAAGCCAAGTCCACAAACAAAACTATCATTCAAAACTTGAAGAAGATATTGAATGATGCTAAAGGGAAAGGGAGAGAAGTATTGCCCGAGGTGTTATGGGCATATCGAACAACGTCGAAGTCAAGAACGGGGGAAACCCCATTCTCTTTGGTGTATGGGTCCGAAGCATTGATTCCGGTTGAGGTAGGGGAACCTAGCGCCAGGTTTCACCATACTACCGAGGATTTGAACCACGAGGCTATGAAAACCTGTCTCGAACTACTAGATCAAAAACGTGAAGCCGCACTAGTTCAAATGGCCGCACAAAAGCAAAGGATCGAGAGGTATTATAACAGAAGGGCAAACCTTCGCCATTTCGAAGTCGGGAACTTAGTTCTAAGGAAAGTCACCCTCAATACTCGAGACCCAAATGAAGGGAATCTAGGCCCCAATTGGGAAGGACCATACCGAGTCCTCAGAATCGTAGGGAAGGGATCTTAAAAACTTAGCACAATGGAAGGCGAGCAACTACCAAATAATTGGAATGTATAACTACTCAAACAATATTATTGCTAAGGTATGACCTTCTCCATTTTTTCCATTTATATTTAAGACAAACTCCTTGCAGGTGTTCGATCGAAGGTATCGAGGCATCCTTCAACCCGAAGACCTTAGGTTTTAAAGCATGCATTGCACTATTTTTCCCTTAGATCGGGTTTTATCCTAAATGGGTTTTTCCGACAAGGTTTTTAATGAGGCAAAATTTATATGCTACATAAGGAGAATTAAACAAGTATTCAAGGCTTCTTTCAATCAACCTCGAAAACTGGGGGGGCATCACCCTCGGAGGTTGTATTTTTAATGAAAATACTTCACTCCAAAAAGGGCCTCGATAGGAGAACTTTGTAATGGGCCAAACGATCAAATGAACCGTGTCCATGTAGAATAGTCGAGCATCCGACGGCAAAACATGTACGCATATATCAATTATTCAAAGAAGCATTCTTGCTACATCAAAACACTTTGTTTTCTCAAAGAAGTCTACATTTATACGAGCTTCATACTTATAATTCTACAAGAAATGGCTCAAGAGCCAGAGCGCAAATGCACCCCAAATATTCGGGGACTGTCATCGACAGTCAACATATCTGAATCATCGAAAGCTCGAACTCATAACACCTCTAAGAGGCATCCCCTCGATATAAAGGTCAAGGCCACCATACTCGGGGACTAACCTTTCGAACAAGTTCAAAAGGTTATCGGGAAACAAGTCCAAGATACATACCCGAAGACTAGGGCCACATTAAAGGCTACAGCCATATTAAAGACTACGATCATATGAAAAGGCTACGGCCGGAATAATGCGGCTCAGAGACGTCCGACTTCCGCCATAAAATTAAAGGCCCTCAAATACTTTGAAAAACTGGTTAAATCAGGCTACCCTCGGCAAAATCAAATAATAAAGGGCTTCGATAAAACCAGCCCTCGAATAATTTAGAGGCTTCGATAACATCAACCTTCAAAAAAATCTCAAGAGGTAGTCAATTATCATTATACAACAAATTACAAACGAGGTTCCAATTGATCGAACCTTCGAAGAACCCAACGGGTACAAAAAACACATGCTAAGGCATTCTAAAATTTTCACTAAGTCTTTTAAGCCGGAAAGAGGAAACAATTATAGTCGTTTTAGAGGCCAAGTTGGCCCTACCTAAAGAGCCTAAGGGCCGGCCTAAAAGAGCCTAAGGGCCAATACTAAAGAGCATGAGGGCCGAAGCATATGGAGTTCGATACCTTGCTCTCACTCTGCTCGGACTCAAGAGTCCCATCATCCCTAGCTCACATCAAATCGACAAACATAGCTCGAGGCATTCTATTATAAGTTCGAAGATCGCCCATTGATCACTAAAAAACCTAAGGGTTGTTATATTCGGAATTCAAGCCAATGCTCACTTGATCATTGAAGTTATCAAAATTTTCCACAAGATAAAGACAAAACATAATTCAACGCGAATCGAACAATGAAGCAAAGAGGTTCTTTATATTCATAAGATATGTTTACAAAATATATTTACAACACCCACGAGGGGCCCTTACACAAAAGCAAAAAATAAAAAGAACCTGATCTATTTTGGGGCTACGTTCTCGGAGGCAACATCCTCGGTAGCTCTATCTTCGGGGGCATCCTCCTCCTCGGGGACTTCATCTTCGTCTCCCTCAATCTAGGAGCCACTGGCGGAACCCTCATCATCGGAGATCAGAGCAGTTGCCTCTTCCTCCAAAGTTTTTGCCTTTTCAATGTCAGCTGAAAGGTCGAAGTCTCGAGCATGCACCTCCTCAAAAGTTCGTCTCTTGGACTCCAGCCTAGCATGGTTGAGGGCACATGATAACTTAATTTTGGCCGCAACAGAGATCTCCTGTGCCCGAGCAATAGCAGCAGCGGCGTCAGCTTGATACGAGGACACGAATGCCTCAACCTCGGATTTGGCTTTAGCAAGCTCAGCGGACGATTTAGCTTCGAGCTCTTCAGTTTTGCGGCTCCAGGCCGAGCTTTCCTCTTTTCCACTTTTGAGATGGTTTTCCACTAAGGTCAGCTGTTTCTGAAGTGTATCTTTCTCTGAGACGAGATGGTCATATGTTGCCTCCACCCAAGGGTCTTAGTCTCTTTCATCTTGAGCTCCTCTCCACCAGCTCGCCCCTCTACTGGAACTGCAGAATTAAAGTGTTAGTCACCAAACCAAGTAAGAACGTAATAGACCCTCAAAAGGTATATTACCTGTTCACGAAGCTCAGTTTGTTGTTGATAGGCCTTCGCCAACTTGGCTCGAAGATCGCTGATCTCCCCCTCTATTTTGGCATAGAGAGCCTTAAGGTTGTCCATCCCTGCCACGAACTTTTTGAAGTCAGCTTCACACCGGGCAAGCTCGGCTCGAGAGTCGGAAAATGCTTGATTATAAAGTGACACAACCTTCTCACAAAGAAAAGGAGTCAGTCTTAGGAGGGCAAAAATCAAACTCAAAATGTAGTTATGAGGACAAAGCTTACCTGTTTGCGAAGCTTTTCGGCATCATAAAAAATGAACGAGGCATCAAGATCGGGGCCCTCCTCGATTCCCGCAAGGTACTCCCGAAAGATGTCGTTCTCCCCGTGGGACGTTCCCACATCCGGAGTCCTCATGGCCCGGGCATCCCGTATTTGCCCCCCGTAGAACACCGAGCCCGGCAGAGAGTCGTCCACATTGATTACCCCGAATGAATCACTCGGGGCATTATCCTGTCCTCGGAGGGCCTCGGAGTTAGGCTCTCCGAGTTCATCATCCAAGTGGCCCCCAAGAAGAGGCGCACTCTTTTAACTTGATGGCTCGGGGACTCTGCTCGAGCTCCCCTCAAAAATGTATTCGGCTCGAGACCGAACCGCATCTGTTACCATTGGTTCAGCGGCCTTCGAAGCATCAGTGCTTCCTCTTTTCTAAGCTAACAACGGACAACCATCATCTTCGCCCTTTGCATCATTTCTCTCTTTGTTCTCAGCACGAAGACGTTCGGCCATTTCTGGAGATGAGGCCACAGTATCGGCCTTAGGCTTTCGAAGCTAGCTTTTCCTTGGCTTCGGGGAGCTTGCAGGTGACACCCTCTTCCTTTTCTTCTCCTTAACAGGTTTTGGGATTTCTTTTTCACCAGGCGGGGGCGGCCGCATAGCAACAGCGTCTCCGAGGCCTGAATAAAAGTAAAAGTAAGTATTTCACTAAGGAACATAAATGTGCAAATAATAAAACTCAGCATGATTTTTGGCCTCCCATCGACCTTTGTCCAAGTCACGCCAGCTGCGCTCGGCGTATGAAAAGTAGAGGCCAGTTGTCGAACCCATCTCGGGAGGTCCAAAATTGCACCGGGAAACCAAGCAACGGCTGCATCATTATGAAAAATGAGATCGAGAAAGGGATAAGGTCGAGAAAGAGCAAGAACAACGGAGTATTAAATCATCATCGATAAACCAGTACTTACGTTTCATGTTCCACTCCTCGGGGAATGACATCCTCTCAGCATGAATTAGATCGGAGGTCATGATTCGGACAAATCGGCTCATCCATCCTCGGTCCTTGTCCTCATCGATGCTGGAGAAGATAGACTTCGAGGGTCGTCGTTGCATCTTTATCAGGACACCTCGATAAAGACGAGGGCTATATAGCCTGATCAGATGGTCAAGGGTAAAAGACATCCCCTCGACCTTTCTCGAGAAATATCTAATTAAATTGACGATTCGCCAGAAGGAGGGGTAAATCTGACCAAGCGTCACTCGGTATTGTTGGAAAAAGTCGAGAATGATTTGGTCTATGGGGGTAGAGAAGGATCTACAGGACCTAGCATGAACGGATAGGTATACACACTCAGTTACCCTGCTTTATGAGTAGTAATATCCTTTTCGGGGAAAGGGATCACCACGTCTTTATTCTCCTAATGGCAATCTGCTTTCATTTGCTCGAGTTCGGCTTCAGTTATCAATATGATATACCGAGACATAGGTTCACATCGACCCGGGATTGAAGTAGGTTTGTCGATTTTAAAATCGGAAGATGTTTCGCAAGGACCGGGAATACACTCCTCGATACGAGGTGGTACCACCGTTTTACTTTTGGATTGGCGTGATGATGAATAGGCTTTTCCTTTCTGAGGAACTGTCTTAGACGTTTTGGCCATTGTTATTGTTGAATTCAGAAGAAGAAAAGAAATTAGTGATGAAATAGGCACAGGTTGAAGAGAATGATGAGCTCAGAGATTGAAGTAGCTAATGAAGTTCTATGAAAGCTTTGAGAAGTAAAAAGTTTTAAGTAAAGTTTGAAAAGTGAAGGAGTTGGCCTATTTATAGAAGTCACTCAAGCGTGTTAAAGAAGCCAAACAACTGACACCATTTTCAATTAATGGCCTTTGAAAAGTTGTGCAGACACAACCTTTCGCGACCTTTCAGTCACACTAGTTGCTGACATCACGAGACTGACATCATGGTTGGGGCATCGAAGGGTCGAGAATCAAATCGTTTCTTGTCATTACATTCTAAGAAACGTGGGGACTATCTGTACACGGTCAAAATCATATGCCCCGAATTTGTAGGCTCGAGAGTTCACATCGAGGGTTGAGGTTCGATAAAGACCAAGATCGGGCTCGAAGGCAAAATAAGAGGCTCGTAGACCTAAGTGTCGAAGATCATCGGAGACGAGTATGATCACTGCCAAAATAGTCCCGTTGTGAGTTTGTTACGGAAGGACAAGATTCTCGCCATGTCTCCAAGATCATGGCGTAAATTCCGGAATAGATTTGTACGAATTAGTACGAGTCCGTAATAGGCAGTTATACAGTTGTCCCAATAATATTCTTTACTGTAAATAGAAATGTACCTTCATCAAGGTTTCCCTCCTATATAAAAGGACGCCAACCATTTGTATAGATCTTCTAATCATTGGCAAAAAATATACTCTCTACTTTTCGCTCATTATTCATCAGAATTGTCCGTTAAACTTTATTATTGCTTTATTGCTCTTAATTTACCTCGAGGTCACTGAGCTCGAGGTCGCTATTGCTTAAGTAACACTAATTTGGTTCTTTTATTCCTTTTATTTACACCTTATATTACTTGCTTATTAATTGGTATTGAACTAGATCATGTATCTTTAAAATCACAAATCAAATTTAATTGTTACTCGTATTTTCGAGGTAAACAGTACCTACACATAAAATATATTCAATCAAGCACAAATATAATATAGTTTAGAAATAAAGCACCTAAAATTTAAGATAAGTAATGTACTAAAAATATGTAATTATAGACAAACCTCACTACCCCACACTTAAGCGTTGCTCGTCCTCGAGCAATCAAACTACACTTTATATAGACACGACCTTTTTAAATAATTGTCCTAACTCATCACACAAGAATCTTTAAAATAGACTAAGCACAAGAGTGTAACATCTTCACCTCAAGATTTGACTCACTAGTACCATGCATCATTCACAACTCACACATTTACTCTAACTTAGAGGTCAATGACATTATCCTTCCTTCATGAATCAAGTGCCCTCACACAACAAAAGAGATTAGTTCCACACACAATAAAAATTTAAGAACAACTAGGAATTCAAGTTAGGAAAAATTCACTCACTCTCAGAAATAACATTCATGTGCCACAAAAGATGCGCCATAGGCTTGACCGTCAGTGTATTACTCTACTAATCAAGCTCATTTTGTCTAGGATCAAATAGGACTTTAATTGGTTGTAATGTAGGTTGCGGGTCGGTTAGGATACATTTGGATATAAGAGTGGTTACATCTCCCTAAGCATTTTAATACATACACTTTAACATTTAAACACCACACTTATGTCAAACCATAACTCCACCTTCACATCAATGAATATTAACTTCATACTTCTTTAAGCACAATTACATCAAGAGTCACCACTATCGAGGAATAATTTTCACAGCACTACAACTATTTTTTTTTTCTTTTTCAATTCAAGTGGCTTTTAATTCTTTTTTTCAAAACAGTGCACATTTCTTCTTATTTCATTAGTTCCACCTAAACAAACTACCCCACACTTTAATTTTTATAAAGTTCATACAAATTTAAGTGCTCATGAGCTGAAAAGGTTCAAATATATGGTTAATTCAAACAAATGGGTAAGGCTTGTAATGTGGTTTCCAAAGAAACATGATTACAAGCTAAAAGGGGTTAACTACGATACAAAACAATTACGCAGGTAAACTATATATATCTGGCTCAACAAAAAAATGTCTATATCACTTCCAAGATTGAACAACACTACTATTTCGCTTTGCAAATACACGAACAAGTTCTAGACATCAAATATACTGCACGAAATAATACACAAAACCTCACACACCAATAGCACATAACTCACTCAGATAGATGAATCTTACATGGTAGTTCGGACGACTTAACTTGTTCCATCAGTTGAACACAAATGCTAGATAAAATGGTGTGTCACCGCTAGGTTTGCAGACAACTCGCATCGCTTCTTTAACTCCCTAAGTTTATATACAGAAATAAACTACAAAAGCTACCAAATCCATGGCCAATGGGGAATACGCACCTGGACATCAAACGCTACCAGAAAAACACAACTCACACATAGATAGTTAAGTATTACTTATGACATAAATAAAAGAATATGAAGATACCTATTTAACGTGACAAAAATAAATTGGATTCGCATAAGTGTTGTAGTACATAGTATACTGGAGATTGGTGCACCTGTGTATAAACTTCCAGCATATTATACTAAAACTCCAACACGCAAAAGTTTCAGCATAATATACTGGGGATTGGAGCACCCGTGTATGAACTTCCAGTATATTATGCTGAAAGTCCAGTCTAATATACTGAAGTTCCAGTATACTTATGCTGGATAATATACTGGAGTTCCAGTAAATTATATTGGAATTCCAGTATATTATACTGGAGTATTTTCCGAATTTTGAACAGTATTTTCGTTCAAATTTATCTTTACATGAAAAGTGACTAAATTTCTATTACTGTGACTATTTTTTAATGTCCACTTATAAATCTGACTTTTTTTAAATTTCTCCCGGTGGAAATGGACCAGGTCAAAAGCTCATAAAATGCCTACGTAAACTGTCTAAACTGATCTAAGATTGAATCAGTAACCGTAGATAATTGTATAGTCTTTGCTCCTCTTAATTAAATATAAAATAAATTTTATTCGGAAACATCAAATCATTATATATCGTCAATTATTTTATCCATTAGTTTTAATATTACCATAATTAACCTATATTTCTCATAATTAAATACTACTAACCTAAAAATAAACTAATTCGAAGACTATAATTAGAAGAGTTATACAGGAGGTTCACTATAAAGGTTCTTTGAAGAAGAGACTGTTAAAGTGACTTCAGCAAACTTATCCGAATGTATAATCTGAAACCCATTTGTGGTTCTTTTAACAAGTGTGATATAAATATGCGTAAAAAAAAAAGTGACCATTTTATATAAAGAGCGTTATACTTTAACGGAGTTTTGGCCGTTAAAGTATAGCGCTCTTTTATATATGTATAACGTATTTATGAATCGCGCTATGTTGGGCTGATTAGACAGTTAAGCATAACGTTGTATATAACCGTGCTATATATGTATAGCGCAGTTATATACTGCGCTATACCTGTTTGTGCGTCCACCAATAAGTCCTCTGCGTTTAACTGACATAACAATAATTCAAATGGGTATAGCGCCCTTTAAAAGAGCGCTATACCTCAAACAATTCAGCCCCCCGAGCTTGGCATTGCCTTATTTAAAGGCGTTAGGATTTTGCAAAAATTCATTCAAAAAATATTCTAACTCCCGTTCAAACTTTTCTTCTTGTTAAATTCTTAAGCATTTTTTTATAATGTCTGACCAGCGAAAAATAAGGGTTTCATTATATTGGGGGGTGAGGTTGTGGTAACGAATAACTCTGTGAGCTATATAGTTTATCTCCACAATATCATGTTAAATTGCCACTTACAATGGAGTACAATGATTGTATCATTGTTATGTAATAAAATGAGTGTGAGGAAACGTTCGGTGAACCTTAAAATAACCGGAAGATATCTGTATTCCTTCACTCCGCAAGGGGTTGCTTGTTACGCTAAGTTTAACATCGATGATGATGAAACTTTGAGGGATTTTTTGAGGACTCCGGATGAATACCGGGAATTTCTTGTAATAAAAATACTGAAAATGTACGTCAAGGTTGAAGACGTTCCCAATAATGAGGTTGCGCATAGTAGGGATAACCCCCAGTCATCGGGTTGTTATTCTGGAACAATTTTTGCCGGACAGGTTCCGCATGAAAGAGTTTGCATTGATTTAAACTATCACCACGGGCGAATGAGCAGCGAGGAAATAATTTTTCTCCTGCTTTACATAATCCACAAGACAAGTGGTAAACTTCATTTTTTCTTTTTGTTATGATGTATATTTTTGTTGTATTGAAGTTGTATTAACGCTCATATATTCCACTAGAGGTACCGACCAAATATGAGTTTTACAAGTCATCACCAACAGGAAAATGTCTATCATGGAATGTCAACACATTACGACTTGTAACTGAAGTGATATAGCTATATGGAAAGCATTTATTAATTTCAGTAACTTATTATTTTGTTGTTTGTGTAGTGAAAACGAGCAAGTTGAACTACCTGTCCTCACAATTGCCCGAAGATGATATATTAAATCGGGATCTGGCAGATGCACAGAGTGAGGAAGATAATAGTGATTATGACAACAATGCCGATGATTCCGGAGACGACACACCCTTCCCTCGTGAGGATGGTGATGAGGAGGAAGAGAATGAAGGACCTGATTTGACGAGGGAGTATGCTCCACCCCTCGTTAGACCAAGAGTGTACGAGTCCCAAGTGTTGTTTCATTCAAGGAAGATTCTCTACCTTGATAACTTGCCAAGTATGTCGGATGTGGATGCTCTCACAATGGATTTTGATGAAATTCGGACAACAATGTGGGATGATTCTAGACCAACGGTGCTGGAAAATGGCATATTTTTTCATGATAAAGTGCGCCTAAGTAGGGCGGCGAAAATGCACAACGTAAAAGAGTGTCATGAGATGACGGTATGAGAGTTAACTCCGGAGGTATACAAGGTTGTTTGCCGCAGATGGTTTACGGGTTGTTATTGGATGCTGCGTGCGATCAAGAAGAACACAGGTCTGTGGAAACTGGGTAAATTCATTCCCACCCACAGATATGAAATGGACACATTTAATGGGAATCACTACAACTTGGATATTGACTTGATTTCTCTTGTCCTTATTCCACACCTTGAAGCGTCCATAAGGTATAAAATCAAAGAGTGCATTACATCAGCCCACCAGGATATGGCCATACCATTACAAAAAGAAAGGTATTTCTCGGGCGCGAACGTGCGTTTGAAATTGTTTATGGTAACTGGGATAATTCATTTGTAGCTCTATCCAGGTACATGGCCGCACTGAAACACTTTAACCCCGGGATGGTTGTTGAATGAAAGCTTGAGCGGAGTCCGAGAAAACCAAAATATATATTCAATTAGGTGTTCTGGGAATTTAAACAAGCAATGTCACGACCCCAAATCTTAACAGGCCGTGATGGCGCCTATAGTGGAACTAGGCTAGCCAACCATCTCATTACTACGCATTTGTTCAATTATAAAAGTTCACAATTTAATAATAAGCAGCAACCATAGCATAAAATAATGTAATTAAGTCTTAGCGTCCAATAATAGTCTAACAACTCTAAAAAAAACCTCCCAAGACTGGAGTCAATAGTCATGAGCATCTAATAATAAAATAAATCTAACCATGTCAATACTATAATATACGTATCTGAATCAATTGCTAAAACTAAATAAGGAAGGGAAATAGAGAAGTTGTGGACGCTGGGCAGCTACCTCGAAATCCCGTGAAATGATGCTACGAGCAAGGACAACTACTGCTCCGGATCATCACCTGAATCTATGCACAGAAGCACAGTGAGTCTTTATGAGTACGCCAACTCAGTAGTAATGAAAATAAATCACAATCTGAGAATTATAAAACACACAGTACAAATACACAATTTCACAAAAGCCAGTAAAACACCAAGTCACCAGGTAGTATTTGTCAAATACGTAAGTTCGAAATCAGTTTCCAGAAATCCTTTGAAACAAGTGTAATATCAGTATATCTCAGTAAACTCTCAGTAAAAATCAGTTTGAAAATGAAGTAAATCATAGTTCGAAAACTTAGTAAAATCATCATAAATCTGCCCCTCGGGCTAAAATCATTTCCCGTAACAATTGCCCCTCAGGAATTCTCACAATCACTCAGTATCGGCCCCGCGGGAAATAATCATCACTCAGTAACAGCCCCGCAGGCAATAATCATCACTCAATAGGTACATGCGCTCATTGGGGGGTGTACAGACTCCGGAGGGGCTCCTACAGTCCAAGCGCTATAACAACATAAGGCCTGATAGCCTCCTCACAATATAGGCCTGAAAGCCTCCCTCATATAAGGCCTAAAATACTCCTCACAATATAGGCCTGAAAGCCTCACTCAGTCAGACACTCTCAATTTTCCCTTAGGCCATAAACATATCGGGTTCTCGACCCAAAACAGTATTTCATTTTTCAATAAATCGTATCAAATACTCTGAGTGTCAAAACAATTTATCAAGGAAAGACCGAGTGAAAAATCATAACATATCGGTGAGGAAAATATAGTAAACACAACCCCCAAGGGGAAAACAGATCGGCACTAGGCCCAAAACACGGCTTACAACCCAAATCATATCATAATAAAATAATACTAATTAAGCATAAGCATAAAAGTCGGTTTAGCAACTCAATAGTCGCCTAAATAGGAAGATATTTCCAAGTTTCAACCTTTGCATTTCAAAACCTGTGAAAGGGTGCATAGTCATACCCTCAGGACAGGATTTAAAGACATTACTTACCTCAAAACTAGCCCGGAAACTATTCCGCAACACGGTGGCCTCTCGTATCAACTTCTGAAGGCTCCAAATCTACCAAGTTCAGATTTTTATCATCAATTTATGCTTAAGGAATAAATTCCAATAGAAAAATATCAAATTTAGCTCAAAAACCCGAATTTGGTCAAAACCCGACCCCTGGGCCCGCATCCTGAAACTCAGAAATTTTTATACAAAACTGTTCTTCATCATCTCACGAGTCCTTACATATAAAGAACACTAAAATCGGAGTTCGTTTGACCCCTCAAATCAATCCCTAAAGGTCTCATAATCCCAAGCCCTAAACCCACATTTTTCTACTGATTTTCATGAATTAATACTGAGATTATGTTCTATAATCACCCGTAGTTGAGTTATAATGATCAAAATACTTATCTCTATGAAGAACACTGATTTTCCCCTTCAAAACTCGCCTCAAAAGCTCTCTTCCGTACAATAATGGTGTAAAAATATGTTAGGGTCGCGGAAGGTCTAATTTATATTTTTGCCCAGGGTTTCCGCACCTGCGACCCACTTACTCGCACCAGCGAGACCGCACATGCGGTGCCCTAATCGCACCTACGACCCTTCCGCACCTGTGACCCACTGCCCGCTCCTGCGGGCCCGCACCTGCGGTCAAACTTCCGCAGGTGCGGTTACACTAGCACCAACAGTTGTATTGCTGCAATTTCCAAGTCCAAACCTCCGTTAAGCACCCAAATTTAATCCTGAGCCCCTCGGGGCCCCAACCAAATATACTAACACGTCACATAAAATTATTCAAGCTTAATTGCACTCTCAAAACACAAAAACTAACATCAAAACACCAAAATTACATCGGATTCAAGCCTAAGAACTTTGAAATTTCTAAAATATACCAACGATGCCGAAACTATCCAAAACAACTCCGATTGACCTTAAATTTTGCAGACATATCCAAAATGACATTACAAACATGTTCCAACTGTCGGAATTCCATTCCGACCCCGATAGCCTATTTTCCACTGTCGACCGGAAACCATCAAAACTAACTTTCGCCAATTCAAGCCTAATTCTATATCGGACATCACAAAATTATTCTGAACACACTCCTAAGTCCCAAATCACCTAACGAAGTTATTCGAGCCATAAAATCCGCATTCCAAGGTTTTTTACCAATAAGTCAACTATCAGTTGACTTTTTCCATTTTAAGGCTTTTTTTTTAGACTAAATGATTGAACTCTCACTACAACCATTCGATTTCAAGCCCATCAACTCTAACACATCAATAACAGAATAACCAACCAATGACAAGTCAATAACAGCAATTATAATACAGGTTCTATGTAACGACAGACCGGGTCGTTACATTCTCCCCCTCTTAAACAAACGTCCATCCTCGAACGGGTTTAGAAACATACCTGGAGTCTCAAACAAGTGGGGATATTTGCTCTGCATCTCCCGCTCGGTCTCCCAAGTAGCCTCCTCCACTGGCTGACCTCTCCACTGCACATTCACTGATGTTATATCTTTAGACCTCAACTTTCTGACCTCACGAGCTAAAATAGCTACTAGCTCAACCTCACATGACATATTACCCTCGAGCTGAACTGTGCTGAAGTCTAACACATGAGACAGGTCACCAACATATTTTCTGAGCATCGACACATGAAATACCAGATGAACACTCGATAGACTGGATGGCAAGGCAAGTCTATAAGCCACCTCTCCAACCTTCTGAAGCACCTCAAAAGGACCAATAAACCGTGGACTTAGCTTTCCTCTCTTTCCGAACCTCATAACACCCTTCATGGGTGATACATTCAGCAGTACCTTATCACCTTCTATAAAAGACACATCCCGAAACTTCCGGTCTGCATAACTCTTCTGCCTAGAATGCGTCGTGCGAATTCGCTCCTGAATCAACTTCATCTTCTCCAACGCATCCTGAATCAAATATGTGCCCAATAACTTAGCCTCACCATGCTCGAACCAACCAACCAGAGATCTACATCTCCTACCATATAAAGCCTCATACGGGTCCATCTGAATGCTGGACTGGTAGTTGTTATTATATGCAAACTCCGCCAGTGGCAGAAACTGATCCCATGAACCACCAAAATCAATCACACAAGCCCATAGCATGTCCTCCAAAATCTGAATAGNCCGTATGAGACAGGTCACCAACATATTTTCTGAGCATCGACACATGAAATACCAGATGAACACTCGATAGACTGGATGGCAAGGCAAGTCTATAAGCCACCTCTCCAACCTTCTGAAGCACCTCAAAAGGACCAATAAACCGTGGACTTAGCTTTCCTCTCTTTCCGAACCTCATAACACCCTTCATGGGTGATACATTCAGCAGTACCTTATCACCTTCTATAAAAGACACATCCCGAAACTTCCGGTCTGCATAACTCTTCTGCCTAGAATGCGTCGTGCGAATTCGCTCCTGAATCAACTTCATCTTCTCCAACGCATCCTGAATCAAATATGTGCCCAATAACTTAGCCTCACCATGCTCGAACCAACCAACCAGAGATCTACATCTCCTACCATATAAAGCCTCATACGGGTCCATCTGAATGCTGGACTGGTAGTTGTTATTATATGCAAACTCCGCCAGTGGCAGAAACTGATCCCATGAACCACCAAAATCAATCACACAAGCCCATAGCATGTCCTCCAAAATCTGAATAGTCCGCTCCGACCGTCGGTCTGCGGGTAAAATGCAGTGCTCAACTCTAAATCATTACCCATGCCTCTCTGCACGGCCCTCCAAAACTGAGATGTGAACTGAGTATCTCTGTCAAAAATAATAGAAACTGGAACTCCATGCAACCGGACAATATCCTTAATGTAAATACCAGCTAACTGCTCTGAAGTATAAGTAGTACTGACAGTAATGAAATGCACGAACTTGGTCAATCTATCTACAATGACCCAAATCGCATCAAAACCCTTCGAAGTCCGTGGAAGCCCAACTACAAGGTCCATAGTGATCCGCTCCCACTTCTATTCCGGAATAACTAACCTCTGAAGTAATCCACCTGGTCTCTGGTGCTCATACTTGACCTGCTGGCAGTTGAGACACCGTGCTACATACTCAACAATATCTCTCTTCATCCGCCTCCACTAATATTGTTGTCTCAGATCCTGGTACATCTTCGCGGCACCCGGATGAATAGAATACCACGAATTGTGAGCCTCTGCTAATATCATTTCTCGAATACCATCCACATTGGGCACGCAAATACGGCCCTGCATCCTCATAACTCCGTCATCACCAATAGTCACATCCCGGACATCACCCCAAAGAACTCTATCCTGAAGAACTAACAAGTGGCGGTCATAATATTGTCATGCCTTAATCTGATCAAATAAAGAAGACCGGGAAGCCATGCTAGCTAACACCCGTGGAGGGTCTGACAAATCCAATCTCACCAACTGACCCGCTAAAGCCTGGACTTCAAGTGCTAACGGTCGCTCTGCTGCTGAAAGGTAATATAGACTCCCCAAACTCTCGACTTTGCGACTCAAGGCATTGGCCACCACATTTGCCTTCCTCGGGTGATACAAAATAGTAAGATCATAATCATGGAGAAGCTCTAACCATCTCCTCTGATGCAAATTCAAGTCCTTCTACCTTAGCAGATACTGCAAAAAGCTATGATGATTAGTGAAAATCTCACACTGTACCCCATACAAGTAATGCCGGCAAATCTTTAAGGCATGAATAATGACAGCCAACTCAAGATCGTGCACTGGGTAATTCTTCTCGTGCACCTTCAACTATCTCGATACGTAGGCAATAACCCTACCGTCCTGCATCAACATTGCTCCCAAAACAACTCAATAAGCATCACAATAGACTGTGCAAGAACCTGAACCAGTAGGCAACACCAAAACCGGAGCTATGGTCAATACTGACTTGAGCTTCTGAAAGCTCTCCTCACACTAGTCAGACCATCTTAATGGAGCACCCTTCTGGGTCAATATAGTCAATGGTGAAGCAATAGAAGAGAATCCCTCCACAAGACTATGGTAATATCCCGCTAAACCAAGGAAACTCCGAATCTCTGTAGCTGAGGATGGTCTGGGCCAACTCTGCACCGCCTCAATCTTCTTCGGATCAACCTGAATACCCTCACTAGATACCAAGTTCCCCAAGAAATCCACTGAACCAAGCCAAAACTCACACTTGGAGAACTTTGCATAAAGCTTCTCCTCCATCAATCTCTGTAACACAACCCTCAAGTGCTGAGCATGCTCTTCCTAGCTACGAGAATAAACCAGGATGTCATCAATGAACACAATGAAAAAGGAATCAAGGTAAGGCTGAAACACGATGTTCATCAATTGAATGAACGCGGCTAGGGCATTGGTCAACCCAAATAACATAACCAGAAACTCATAATGACCGTATCTGTTCCTGAAAGTAGTCTTCGGAATGTCAGAATCCCGAATCTTCAGCTGATGATACCCAGACCTTAAGTCAATCTTAGAGAACACCTTATCTCCCCGAAGCCGATCAAATAAGTCATCAATACGAGGTAAAGGATATTGGTTCTTCACCGTAACCTTATTCAGTTGTCTATAATCAATGCACATACGCATGGAACCATCCTTCTTTTTCACAAACAACATCGGCGCACCCAAAGGCGACACACTAGGTCGGATGAACCCCTTATCTAAGAGTTCCTGAAGTTGCTCCTTCAATTCTTTAAACTCTGCTGGTTCCATACGGTAAGGTGGAATAGAAATAGGCTGAGTGTCGGGCACTAAGTCAATACCAAAATCACCATCCCTGTCAGGTGGCATGTCTGCAGGAAATACGTCCGAAAAATCACGGACTACAGGAACAGAATCAACAGATGGAGTCTCACTACTAACATCCCTCACAAAAGCAAGATAGGACTCACACCCTTTCTCAACCATACGCTGAGCCTTTAAATAAGAAATCACTCTGCTAGGCACGTGCTCTATAGACCCTTTCCACTCGACTCTCAGAATTTCGGTCATAGCCAGGGTCACAGTCTTAGCGTGACAATCAAGAATAGCATGACATGGGGATAACCAATCCATGCCTAGAAGTACATCAAAATCGACCATACGGAGTAATATCAACCCACTCGGGTCTCCAGACCCCTAATAGATATAAGACACGACCGATACACATGGTCCACAACAATAGTATCACCCACCGGAGTCGAAACATGAACAGATTTAACGAAAGACCCACGGGGCATATTCAGGAAGTGAGAAAAATAGGATGAGACATAGGAGTACGTGGAACCAGGGTCAAATAAAGCCAAAGCATCAGTGTGACAAACCGAAATAGTACCTGTAATCACCACATCTGAGGCCATAGCATCAGGCCTAGCCGGAAGTGAATAAATACGTGGCTGGCCTCCACCTGCTCGACCTCCCCCTCTAGTGCGGCCTCTAGCTGCCTGACCACCACCCCTAGCTGCCTAGGTAGGTGGTGAAGTGACTGGGGCTGAAGCCGAGGGCTGAACCCTCTGTTAGGATGAACTACTAGGACGACGGGGACACTGCCTCCACCCATGTTTGAACTCTCCACACTCATAACAACCACCTGAAGCTGGAGATGAAAATGAACGAGAACCTCTACCACCCTGATAACCACCAGACGAACCATGCATAGAAGAACCCTGATAAGATAATGCTGGGGCGGAGCTCTGAGCTGGAAGGGAACTAAAAGATGAATGTCCCTGATGAGAATCGCAAGGACCCTGCCTCGACGATACACCACTATAAGTTGGGCGAGCTGGCTGTGGAGGTCTAAATGGACGACCTCTGCTAGGCTGAAATTGCCCTCTGGCAGGGGCACCACTGAAATTACCTGATCCCCGAGGCCTCTTAGCCTCCCTCTCCTCCCACTCCTGCTTGCGATCCGACTCAATATCCCGAGGTATATCAACAACCTGCTCAAATGTGGCTCCAGACACCCTTTCTCTGGTCATCAAAATTCGAAGCTGATACGTGAGACCATCCACAAATCTCTTGATACGCTCCCTGCCAGTGGGGACTAACTCCGAAGCATGTCTGGCCAACTCAGAAAACCTCATCTCGTACTGAGTAACTGATAACTCTCCCTGGCGCAGCTGCTCAAACTACTTGCGTTGCTCCTCTCTGTGGGACTGAGGAACATATTTCTCCAAAAAGATCGTGGAGAACTGCTTCCAGGTGAGCGGTGCTGAACCAACCAGCCTACGCCTCTCGAATGATTCCCACCAAGTAAAATCAGCACCAGCAAACTGATAAGTAGCACATGAAACCCCGCTGGTCTCCAGAATACCCGCAGTACGAAGCATCTTCTGACATTTATCAAGAAAACCTTGGGCATCCTCGCCCTTTATATCCGCTGAAGGTCGAAGGCTGAAGTCTGTTGAACCTCTCCAACTTGCGTTGCTCATCCTCAGGCATAGCAGGGACCACATAACCCTGAACCGGAGCAACTGGATGATCTAGGGTTGCTCCCGGTGCCTAAATACCTCGTACAACTGGCTCAGGTGCCCGGGCAGTTGTAGTCTAATTACCTCCCCGACCTGAGTTGCATTGGCAGCAGTGGTCATAGCCACTGCCTGAGCTAAACTGGAACACATCGTCTATATGAGACAGGGTGCCCTAAAGACCCGGAATAACAATAGGCACAACAGGTGCCTGAGCCTGTCCCGCTGGAGCAATGTCGGCGGGAACCTGATCCTGAACGATAGGGGGATCCTGTGGCACTGTCCTGGTAGCTGTACGGGCAGGTCCCCCAGCTCTACCACGGCCCCGACCCCTTGTGGATCTGGCTGGTGCCTGGTCACCCTAATCGGTATTGCGTGTCCTCACCATCTGTGAGAGAATGAAACAACATAAGTTTAGATTTCAAGGATCAATATATTGGCGCGAAAGAGTTGAAAAAGGTATAGATGTTTCCTAAGAGTTCAGCAGCCTCTCGAAGATAACTACAGGCGTCTCCGTACCGATCTGCAAGACTCTACTGAACCTGCTCATGACCGTTGAGTCCTATGTAACCTAGAGCTCTGATACCAACTTGTCACGACCCCAAATCCTAACAGGACGTGATGGCGCCTATCGTGGAACTAGGCTATCCAACCATCTCATTACTACGCATTTATTCAATTATAAAGGTTCACAGTTTAATAATAAGCAGCAACCATAGCATAGAATAATGCAATTAAGTCTTAGCATCGCAATAATAGTCTAACAACTCTAAACAAAACCTCCCAATACTGGAGTCAATAGTCATGAGCATCTAATAATAAAATAAATCTAACTCCGCCAATACTATAATATACGTCTCCGAATCAATTGCTAAAACTAAATAAGGAACGGAAATGGAGAAGATGTGGACGTTGGGAAGCTACCTCGAAATCCCGTGAACTGATGCTACGAGCAAGGACAGCTACTGCTCCGGATCGTCACCTGAATCTGTGCACAGAGGCATAGGGAGTCATTATGAGTATGCCAACTCAGTGGTAATGAAAATAAATCATAGTCTGAGAATTATAAAACACACAGTACAGATACACAATTTCACAAAAGCCAGTAAAACACCAAGTCACCAGGTAGTGTTTGTCAAATACATAAGTTCGAAATCAGTTTTAAGAAATCCTTTGAAACAAATGTAATATCAGTATATCTCAGTAAAAATAAGTTTGAAAACGAAGTAAATCTTAGTTCGAAAACTTAGTAAAATCATCATAAATCTGCCCCTCGGGCTAAAATCATTTCTAGTAACAATTGCCCCTCAGGCATTCTCACAATCACTCAGTATCGGCCCTGCGGGCAATAATCATCACTCAGTAACAATCCCGCGGGCAATAATCATCACTCAATAGGTACCTGCGCTCACTGGGGGTGTGTACAGACTCCGGAGGGGCTCCTACAGCCCAAGCGCTATAACAACATAAGGCCTCAAATCCTCCTCACAATATAGGCCTGAAAGCCTCCCTCATATAAGACCTGAAATCCTCCTCACGATATAGGTCTGAAAGCCTCACTCAGTCAGACACTCTCAATTTACCCTTAGGCCATAAACATATCGGGTTCTCGACCCAAAACAGTGTTTCATTTTTCAATAAATAGTATCAAATACTCTGAGTGTCAAAACAATTTATCAAGGAAAGACTGAGTGAAAAATCATAATATATCAGTGAGAAAAATATAGTAAACACAACCCCCAAGGGAAAAACAGATCGGCACTAGCCCCAAACACGGCTTACAACCCAAATCATATCATAATAAAATAATACCAATTAAGCATAGGCTTAAAAGTCGGTTTAGAAACTCAATAGTCTCCTAAATAGGAAGATATTTCCAAAGTTTCAACCTTTGCATTTCAAAACCCGTGAAAGGGTGCATAGTCCGGGGTTTCATACCCTCAGGACAGGATTTAAAGACATTACTTACCTCAAAACTAGCCCGGAAACTATTCCGCAACACGCTTGCCTCTCGTATCAACTTCCGAAGGCTCCAAATCTACCAAGTTCAGATTTTTATCATCAATTTATGCTTAAGGATTAAATTCCAATCGAAAAATATCAAATTTAGCTCAAAAACCCGAATTTGGTCAAAACCCGACCCCCGTGCCTACATTCCGAAACTCAGAAATTGTTATACAAAGCTGTTCTTCATCATCTCACGAGTTTGTACATATAAAGAACACTAAAATCGGAGTTCGTTTGACCCCTCAAATCAATCCCTAAAGGTCTCATAATCTCAAGTCCTAAACCCACCTTTTTCTACTGATTTTCATGAATTAATACTGAGATTATGTTAAATAATCACCCTAAAATTGAGTTTTAATGATCAAAACACTTACCTCTATGAAGAACATTGATTTTCCCCTTCAAAAATCGCCTCAAAAGCTATCTTCCGTACAACAATGGTGTAAAAATATGTTAGGGTCGCGGAAGGTCTAATTTATATTTTTGCCCAGGGTTTCCGCACCTGCGACCCACTTACTCGCACCTGCGAGACCGCACCTGCGGTCCCCTAACCTCACTTGCGACCCTTCCGCACCTGCGACCCACTGCCCGCTCCTGCGGTCCCGCACCTGGGTCAAACTTCTGCAGGTGCGGTTACACCAGCACCAACAGCTGTATTGCTGCAATTTCCAAGCCCAAACCTCTGTTAAGCACCCGAATTCAATCCTGTTTGACCGCAGGTGCGGTTACACCAGCAGTTGTATTGCTGCAATTTTCACCCAAACCTCCGTTAAGCACCCCGAATTCAATCCCGAGCCTCTCGGGACCCCAACCAAACATACTGACACGTCACATAACATCATTCAAGTTTAGTTGCACTCTCAAAACACAAAAACTAACATCAAAACACCAAAATTACATCGGATTCAAGCCTAAGAACTTTGAAATTTCTAATATCCACCAACGATGCCGAAACTATCTAAAACAACTCCGATTGACCTGAAATTTTGTAGACATATCCAAAATGACATTACGAACCTGTTCCACTGTCGGATTCCGACCCCGATAGCCTATTTTCCACTGCCGACCGGAAATCATCAAAACTAACTTTGGCTAATTCAAGCATAATTCTACACCGGACATCACAAAATTATTCTGAACACACTCCTAAGTCCCAAATCACCTAACGAAGCTATCCGAGCCATAAAATCCGCATTACGAGGTCATTTACCAATAAGTTAACTCTCAGTTGATTTTTTCCATTTTAAGGCTATTTTTTTTTCTTTAGGCTAAATGACTGAACTCTCACTACAACCATTCGATTTCAAGCTCATCAACTCTAACACATCAATAACAGAATAACCAACCTATGACAAGTCAATAACAGCAATTATAATGCAGGTTCTACGTAACGACGGACCAGGTCGTTACAAGCAATTGATGGTTTTCCGCATTGCCGGGCGGTAATATCTATAGACGACATTCATGTCTATGGAAAGTATGATATCAAGATATTGATAATCATTGAAGTAGATGATAATGGAAAAATATTTCCTCTAGCTTTTGCTATTTGTGCCAATGAAAGCCAAGAGATGTGGACGTTGTTTCTGAACCATTTGAAAGAGCACGTTGTCAAACAGCATTCTAGTATTTGTCTAATATCTGATCGGAATGGTGGTATATTAAGTTCTGTAGAGAACTTGCCTGCATGGAAAGAACCTTATGCCTACCAATGTTACTGTATGAGGCACTTGAAGGCCAATTTCCATAAGGCACATCCCAACAATGATCTGCATGATTTGATGTGGATGGCAGCAACAGACCACCAAGAGCATAAATTCCGAAGGCACATGGAATCTATCTGGCAGGTAGACGAGAAACACTATCATTGGTTGATGCGACACGAGCTTCACAAGTGGACATTTCATGCGGATGGTGGAAGAAGAAGGGGAAATCTGACTAAAAACGTGTCAGAATCTTTCAACGGGTTATTAAATTCAGCAAGAGGATTGCCTGTCACTGCCATGGTGCGGATGTCGTTCAAGCAGATGGAGGAGATGTTTGTTGAACGGGCTGCAGCTGCAACGTCATTGATGGAAAAGGGTGTTTAATTTATGCCATGCCGATGAAGAGATTTGATAAATACAGGCGGCGAGCACATTGGCATTTATTTTTGCAGTATGATCACGGCAGAAATATTTTTAAAGTTCGCACCGCTATCCATCAAAACCGGGGGAATAATGTACATACCATAAATGAATCTAGAAGGATGTGCTCTTGTGGAAAAGGGTCCATTTGCCATATGCCGTGCTCACATGCCATGAGGTGCTTTCAACATGTTGGTTTAGGACCAACCAACTACGTTGATAAACAATATAGTGTTGTTGCTTACTTCAACACCTATAGTGGGCAGTTGCAGCCAGTGGGTGCTGAGCATTATTGGCCGCCAGAACCATTTAAAATGGTGTGTAACAAGGAATATTTGCGTCGAATACAGGTGCAGAAGAGAACGCGTATACGGAGCCAAATGGATGTTAACGATACCGTTTATGCACGCAAATGTAGTATATGCTCGCAAACAGGACACGACCGTCGAAAATGTCCTTCGACTGGTTTGGGTCGCGGTGGTAATCAAGATTGTGGTGGGTGTTCTTCTAATGTGCTCAACTATCAATGAGTTTATGTTGTAATAAGTAGCTGTTTTGTTTATGTTGGAAGATGTATCAAATAAAATTATGTTTCCATTGCTGTTAAATTTTATTGATATTTAACATTTTCCAGTTGACTAAATTAATGCATTTTCCCTGCTGTTCATGTAATCAAAAATAGTATTGGATTAAGAAATGGAAGAATATGTGAATATATTTGATAAATATAGTTCAAAAATAATTGAGTTAAAGGTAGATTTTTGATAAATATGGGGACAAAGAAGAGCGCGGTTAAATACTACGTTATATGAATATATATATAGCACGGTTAAATACTACGTTATGTGTGTTGTCTTGTCGAACTAAAAAGCTGCCCGCCTAAGAAAAAGTTGTTTTGTATCCGATAGAATCTCTTACACGCAAAATATAGCACGGTTAAATACTACGTTATGTGAATATATATATATAGCGCGGTTAAATACTACGTTATGTGTGTTTCCTTGCCTATAAATAACGGGTGCATTCTAGTTATTTTCTGCGCTTAACAATAACCAATAGCAACCCTTTTTCATAAAAGAAAGGTCTTTTTACGCTTTAACAAATGTATGAACACCTTTATGTACCAAGGTGCGAGTGCGGCAAAAAATACATGATGAAGGAATGTTGGGATGATGGTGAAGTTGGACGCCGCTACTGGATGTGTGTGAACAAGTTTTATAGGGTTCCCGACGAAAATTTTTGCAATTTTGAGGTATAAATTGATGATCCCTGTAATCAGGAATGCTACAAATAACCTTTGCAGTTTCTTCATAATTTTACCTTAAAACAGTGGGAATATGAAAGAGAATATAAATGAGAAATTACGGAGTTGAAGGAGAAACTGAAAGAGACAGAATAGGAAAAAAATAAGCTGGAAGATAAATTTAAGTGGTTGGAGCAGAAAATAACGGGCGGCAGTGACTAAACAATGACATGTATGTGTTGAGTGTACTACTTTATCTTTATGTTTCCCGTGTCATGTATTTTCATTAGTTGTACTAAATTTAAATTATGTTAAGTTGATATGTTTGTGTGTTGTAGTATTAAAATAAAGAAGGAACGGGAAAATAAAAACATAATGTGCATATTATGTAAACATAAATTTTTTTGTTATTAGTTACATAAAATACAAAAAAAAATCAATGCGTCCCACATCCTGTGTGCTTCAACGCAGCAGCTGGCCTGAGGCGTATCCCATCCCGCTCGGCTACGCTATCAGGATCATCCTCATCACGTCGCTTCTTTATAGCAGAATGTGTTGCAGCATGATCATCAGTGGTGATGGCAGGATCGATAAAAGGGGTCGTCGGTCCAGTAGAAACTTATAGAAGAATAAGTCAGCGTAGTATAGGAAAGTATATATTAAGTCACAACAATTTAGATTGTCTTACCATGGTCTTGTCGGGCTCCTGAATATAATCATCCATCGCAGCAATGTCAGCATCACACGAAAGGGCCTCCATGACGGGCGGGGATGAAGCCTTAATAAGGAAATTAGTAAAGTTATGGAACATAAATGCGAGTATCCTGGGTATATACATATGGGTTTCATGCTCGATATTTGAGGCCCAATAGCACCAAGCTATCCTGAATTCTTATGTGTGTCAATTTTAATATTCTTATAATTTTGTGTGTTTGTTTTATAAATTTTTAATTATTTAATTGGACAGGGTATATACCTATAGGTTCCAGACTCGATATTTGAGGCCCCGTAGCACCAAACTATCCTGAATTCTTATGTGTGTCAATTTCAATATTTTCATAATTTTGTGTATGATGAGGTTAAGACTCGGGTGAGGACTGTGGGTGGTGACTCGGACCATTTCCCTGTGGTGATGGGGTTGCACCAGTGATCGGCTCTCAGCCCATTTTTATTTTCCCTGGCGATGGATGTACTATCGCGTCACATCCAAGGGGAGGTGCCTTGGTGCATGCTATTTGCCGATGATATCGTGTTGATTGACGAGACGCGTAGCGAAATTAATGCGAGGTTGGAGGTTTGGAGACAGACCTTGGAGTCTAAAGGTTTCAAACTGAGTAGAACCAAGACAGAATACTTGGAGTGTAAGTTCAGTGACGAGACACATGATGCAGATGTAGAAGTTAAGCTTGATGCTCAAGTTATCCCCAAGAGAGTGAGTTTTAAGTATCTTGGGTCTATTATCCAGGGTAATGGGGAGATTGACGAAGATGTCACACATCGCATCGGAGCGGGATGGATAAAGTGGAGGCTCGCTTCCGGTGTTTTGTGTGATAGGAATGTGCCGCTAAGACTTAAGGGTAAGTTTTATCGAGTGGTGGTTCGACCGACTATGTTGTATGGGGCTGAGTGTTGGCCAGTCAAGAACTCCCACGTGCAGAAGATGAGAGTAGCAGAGATGAGGATGTTGAGATGGATGTGTGGATGCACCATGAAAGATAGGATTAAGAATGAAGTTATCCGGGACAGAGTGGGAGTAGCCTCCATGGAGGACAAGATGCGTGAGTCGAGGCTGTGATGGTTCGGACATATTAAGAGAAGAAGCATTGATGCTCCTGTTAGGAGGTGTGAGACGTTGGTCATGGAGAGTTTGAGAAGAGGTCGAGGGAGGCCTAAGAAGTATTGGGGAGAGGTGATTAGGCAGGACATGGCGCTGCTTCAGCTCACTGAGGACATGACACTTGATAGGAGGGTGTGGAGGTCGAGGATTAAGGTAGAAAGTTAGTAGGTAGTTTATAGTGTTCACCGATAGGTTTAGTAGCATGCATTTCCCTTCATATTCTTAGATTTTATTACGGTATGTAGTTCTGTTCGCCTCATGTATTGTATTTTCTATTGCTATTATTGGATACTATTTATCGTGTATTACGGTATGTGATTCTTATTTTTATTTTTATTTTTATTTTTATTTTTATTTTTTTATTTTTTATTTTTTGTTTTTATTTTTATTTTTATTTTTTATTTTTTTATTTTATTTTATTTTTTTAATTTTTTGGTTTTTAGCCGAGGGTCTATTGGAAACAGCCTCTCTACCTGCACTAGGTAGGGGTAAGGTTTGCGTACAGACTACCCTCCCCAGACCCTACATGTTGGGACTAGACTGGGTTTGTTGTTGTTTGTTGTTCATAATTTTGTGTGTTTGTTTTATAAATTAAATAATTAATTTTTGTAAATTGTAATTGGACAGAGTATATACCTATGGGTTCCAGACTCGATATTTGAGGCTCAGTAGCACCAAGCTATCCTGAATTCTTATGTGTGTCAATTTTAATATTTTCATAATTTTGTGTGTTTGTTTTATAAATTAAATAATTAATTTTTGTAAATTGTAATTGGACAGAGTATATACCTATGGGTTCCAGACTCGATATTTGAGGCTCAGTAGCACCAAGCTATCCTGAATTCTTATGTGTGTCAATTTTAATATTTTCATAATTTTGTGTATTTGTTTTATAAATTAAATAATTAATTTTGTAAATTGGACAGAGCTTGTGTTTGATATCATTATAAGAGATACTTAAACTACAGGAATTTTACGTTAAAATTCTCTACATTTTACTACGCTAAAAGGCTCTACATTTTACTACGCTAAAAGGGCACTAGTCTTTAAGCAAACAAATAATCTAAACTAGATAAAACCAACAAATACATTTTAATAACATAACATTCATGAAAATACATATAAAACATTAAAAGAAATTAATTAACATTTTTATTAACAAAAAAAAATTCTCAATTTTTACATTTTTTTTAGAACACTAATATCTTAGTCCGGATAAAAATAACATAATAGTTTAATCGCAAACAAAACACAAAACAACATTGGAACACATTCAAGACAACTAATATGCATTATTATACAGGTTTCGACATAAACTAAATCGGAATACCTCGATTTATATTTTTCGGAAAGTCAATGAGTTGAAAATTTGAGTCCGCAATGATGAAGCCACAACAATAGAATGTTTTGCTAGGATGTGGGACCTACGTTCTTATTTTTTTGTCTGACGGGTGGGGTCCACTATAATTTTTTAAAGATGAATTTTGGAGGGGGGGGGAGGGGGGACTGTTTCTGTTTTGAGGTTTTTAAAATATGGGGCGTCTGGTTCTGATCGTGGGGAAGAAGAAGGGGCCCTATTTAACTATGTATAGCGCGGTATATAACTACGCTATACATATATAGCGCGGTTATATATAACGCGTTATACATATCTGTCATATCATCCCAGCATAGTGCGGTTTATACATGCGTTATACATAGACAGTGCACTTTTAAACCGCGTTATATATAGAGTGGTCACTTTTTTTACACACATTTATGTCACACTTGTCCAAAAAAATCACATTTAAATTCCAGACTCATGTATAATTCGGAACCTATTTGTGGTTTTTTGGACAAGTGTGACATAAAACTATTTATTGGGGATTTCCAACTGCAACGCCTTTTATTCTTGTACATAATTAAAGAAAAAGAAAAGACCTAAAAGAAAATATTTTCTTACTTTTTTCGTTATTAATTTCACTTGTTATCCGTAGCCATAACTTAAGCTCGTATAGCTCGCAGAATTATTTCCTGTATAACCACAATGTCACACGCTAAACTAAGGCAACAAACTCCACAATGTAGATGAATTTAAGATTAATTTCTTTCAAAATAAAAAGAAAAAGAATAAAACCAATTACAAGATATACTATACTATACTACTCCCTCCGTTCACTTTTAAAGATAGATATTTTTTTTTACTTGTCACTTTTAGCATATAAAGAGAAGATAAAATATAATTCATTTTACTTGTTACTTAAAGCATATTAAGAGAAGACAAAAAAAAATTCCTGTTATACCCACAATATTAATTACTCATCTCAAATTATTTTCTAAAATCTATTAAAAATATGCATAAATTAATATAGGTATTATGATAAATTATGTATTTTATTTATTATTTTTTAAGAGGCGTGCAAAATGAACGGAGAGAGTATACCTGAAGAGCTTTAATATTAAAGGGATCCATAATCATTCCATAACAGTAATCAAATGCCCCTTCATCAGTTTAATGAGAAAAAAGAGAGCCCCATCCCAATATAATAAGGAACCCACTCCTGGATTTCCAGTGGATATCATAATGAGTGTACGTTACTTTCTCCCAAAAAAAATAGAGCTTTTTAAATTTCAAAAAACTGGATCACCCCACAGCTCACATTCCCATATTTCCAACCTATCTTTTAAAAGGCTCTTTCCCTAATTCCCTCTTAAATTTATAAAAGCCTATTTTTCTCTGTTTTCTATACATTTCTACAAGTATATAACAACAACACTCTCCGCCAAAACTAGACGGCGCCGGCACTATAACGCCGCCGATAATCATCTCCCTAGGGAAGAGAAAAAGAAAGAAAACCCATAAATCTCTTTCTTCTATTTACTAACATATCTGAACTTAATTGTCAAAAATTCAGTATTTGCTTTTATAATGTGGATGCTTATTGTTTTTTAGCTATGGTCATTCACTAAAAGGGTGTTATAGCAGGAGAAGAATAATTTGGGGATTGTACAAAAATGATTTGCAGAAAGAATTCAGTTAGATGTGGTCGTGGAACAGTACCAGTGTATCTAAATGTGTACGATCTCACTTCTATTAATGGTTATGCTTATTGGCTTGGTCTTGGTGTGTACCATTCTGGTGTTCAAGGTCAGTAATAACTCAATCTTTTTTTTTATATATATATATATACATTTTGCAGTGCTTTATAATATTAGATCTAGGGATATTTAGGTAGCTTAATAATTTGAAAAGCAAGAAATTTTGTTAATTAATTTGGTAATTTCTTTGTTAGTTCACGGCGTAGAGTATGCATTTGGAGCTCACGAGTATCCAACAACAGGGATATTTGAAGGGGAACCGAAACAGTGCGAGGGATTTACGTTTAGGAAAGCAATTTTGATTGGATGGACAGAGATGAGTCAAAGAGAAGTGAGGGGTGTAATGGAAGAGCTTGCTGAGAAATACAGAGGAAATGCTTACAACCTTATAACTAAGAATTGTAACCATTTCTGCAATGATGCTTGTCTTAAACTTACAGGCAATCCTATCCCCAGTTGGGTAAATCGACTTGCACGCATCGGTAAGTCTCTTAATCTATCAATTAATCAACTATGAGTCGGTTATATGAATGAATCATCTGAATAGTGGTGCACAATTCATATCCAAAACAGTCCGCATAAGGTATATTAATCCCGAGATTAAATTTGGAATAAGTTTATTTCATGTTTGGTTGGGATATAATCGTAGTATAATTAATCATAGGATAGCATGTTTCCAACCAAATGACCCCTCATGGTTAACTATGTTTGCTACTATTGGTTGTTAACTTACTGCAATCCCAAGTATGTTTCTTATTGTGTTAGTACTACTTAATATGTAATTATACTATATTTCTTGTCACTTTATGGAGTTCCAAAATATTCTGTCTTCTTTGGAATTTTTTGTTTTCTCGTGAGGTTGCTGAATTAGGAAGTTTCTTCAGTTTCACAGCAGTGGTTCTTGTTCTGTTTCGCAACTGAATTACTTTTAAAAAAAAAAAAAAAAAAAAGGCCAGCTCAATGCCCGAAACATTTTGTGTTCATGCAGGGTCGAGGAAAGGCCGTACCGTAATATAAGCTGCTTATCCTGATGCAAACATTAGTGGCTGATTTCACGGATCGAACCCATAACTTATAGGTCACACGGATTAATCAGGTTTTCACACCGAGAGAGAGCTAAATAGGAAATTTATGGGGCCCAGATGTGGCCTGATAGCTACTCAAAGTCGTAGAGTGTAGTAAACGTCCTATTCCCCAATTGAAAAGCTAGTTCTGAATTATAGGAATTTGCTTATCCAAGAACTTTCCTTGATATGGTTTGATGTGATTAAAATATTGTTCTGATTCTTTTGAAATTTGGTCGGTTCCTGTTTTCTGCTACCATACGTCAATGCTTTTTTAAATAGAGAATTAGTTGCGTCTTAATTTTGTGTAGGTTTATTTTGCAATTGCATTATTCCAGTGAGCTTGAACTCGACCAAAGTTGGCCATCATCGGATTGAAGACAAAGCATGTGATGAAGGGGAGAAGAAGAAACTCAGAAGCCGCTCCAATAGACTGACTCCGTCGACGGATTCATCTCCATCTTCGGAGGAGAAGTCGTGTTCTCCGCCGCTAATCAAAAGTAGAAGCAGGAGTCCAGTGCCTTCATCTTCAGCCTTGATATCCACATAGATTTCTTGATAATGAAGGCCACTCCACATGATTTGTTATTTTGCTCTCCACTTTACTTCATAAAGCAAACAACTCTGAAATTTCTGTACATGAATGATTTCAATGAAATGGGCGACAGCTTCCTTGCATCATGAGACTCTCAATGCATTAACATTAAATTTGAGTCTTGAAAGGCCATTGTAAGAGTTTATTAGAATATAAATAGTTCCGTTCCGCCATCATCCTGATTCTGCAGTATGTTGGATAACATGCTCAGACCAAGCAATACTTCAAGACCAAGAAGTCCTAATTTGGTTTAAAACTATAACAAAAAGGCCCGTAGTACAAAGAGAGGCATCAAATTTAGGGTGACTAGGAATCAGCTGCGCTTTTCCTTTTTGAGAATAAGTTGCCTTTTTGCAGCTTTCGGCATCACTTTTTCTCTAGTTTTACCAAATACCAAACCCCTCCCGAATTTGCCTACCAATCTTTTATTCTTGCTCACCCATTTCTAGTCTTTAAAGTCTAATGTTACACCTGAAATTGGACCCACAAGCTTACCAACCTATCATATTTCCCAAGTCATAACACTATCTACTAGCTCTTTCAAACCTACCACTGAATATGGTACCTAGCGGTAACACAGATTAAATTCGTTGTTACACCAAATTCCACACTTAAACTAAAAGGTAGAAAGAAAATCCTCAAGGAAGGATAACCAATAAGAGTAACTATCTATATATTTATGTTGCATTAGAGTAGTTATATGAAGAATAGCTCCAATTACCATTCCATACCTTAGCATAGCATACAATAGGGGAAGGGAGAGGGGGAACAGAGGAGGAATAAGGGAAAGAAAACAAAAACATTTCCAAACAATAGTATACGCAGCTTGACGTGCAGCTTGAACGACTCCTGCACGGGGATGATATTTTTATTATCAGCAAACCACTCCCGAACAAATTTCAGAATTCAATCACTATGTGGAAACAGAAAACCTACTTCGCATTAATGAATAATATTTGGTGCACACAGTGACATGCCAAAGAGCAGTGTTCTTAGCCCTGATGTGCTCTCAGTGACTCGACAAAATTATCCAGGATCAGTGGCCAGGCTAGGAAGGGGTCATAATTGCTCAAGTCTGGAAAGCTAATCTGTTACACGAAAACATTAAGATAGGAGAAAAGACTTTAATCTTAACATTGAGTCATCAAAGTCGCCACAAGGCTTCTGATGCATGATGCAACTGTCAGATGACAACCTGATTGCTCATATTAGGTGATGACACAAATAGGATAACTAAAACAGATTGACAAAGTGAAAGTGAACTGAAGATTTTACCTCATTAACAAACCTATAAAATCCCATCCATTGATCCATGTTTATAACTTTGTAATCAGTCTGCGTCTGCACCAGAAACCAAGCACATAAGCATACTCCTAATTACTAGAATTTAGAAAGAAATAATGACTAAAAACACAAGATTTTCAACGGGAAAGTCTCCTTTTACAAGGGAATGATTAAGCATCCAATATAAAAGGAGCTATAGATAGAAGCTGCAGGGTTCCCAGTCAAACAAATGGTGTCCACTCTAGAAGGAGCTCCAGAACATAAATGATTAGCAGTAAATGATATCATTCAAAAGCACCCTAAGGGCATTATCAGAGGCCGATTATAAATAGCAAGCGGAGCACGGTGCAACTCACCTTCAAATACTGAATAAGGGCGTCAACTTGGGGTCGAAATTCAGACCCTAAAACGAGATCAAGCAGGAGACAAATGCTCTCGACATCTATGCTCTTCTGTTTCTCCTCTAGAAAAGAGGTAAGAAAAAGAGAAAACTGGTAATCAGAAGAAAGAAAACACAGTTCAAATATGCAATTTACCTTCCACTACAAATTAAAATTTTCTATTATAAATGCAGGGAAACAAAATCTAAACGCAACATAACAGAACTTATTCTTTCCAAGCTCCAAAGCCTTATATTTAATTATATATTTTCATATCAATATTTTATAAAAGTATTCTGTACTTTTTCATCTTTGTTTTCTTGTTTTCTTTTTCAGTCTAAAGCTGATCAATGAATATTTCCTTCAAGAACTAGCAAAACTTGATGTTACACAACATGTGACAGAGGAAGCACCATACCTGTCAAGCAATACTGAAATGCATAAGAGTAGAACTCCACAAAATTTGATGGCCTTCTGACCTTTTAAAGAATGGAAAATGTGGATCTTAGTGGAACAGAACAGCAATCCTTCTCCCAGCAGAAGGGCACCAAGAATTTCACATAGCATGAGCAGAAGTTCAAATAAAATAGGTACCTCCTTCTCAAGTTCTGGAAGTGCTTTCTTCAATTTCTGTGCTGTGTCAGCTCTTAATGCTTTGAGGCCCCTCCGCCACTCATCCTAGTAGTCAAAGAAATGGTGAGTTAATAAGAAGCATACAAGCAAATATAAGCAGAGAAAGCTATCAAACTGACAAGTAGCCCAGCAACTACATACCATAACAAAATGGTTAACGGGTTCAAATCATTATTTCAGATTTATGGAAGAGGGAGCGGGAATATTTGTTAATCTTCATAGAATCAAACAAGACAATCTACACTATGGCCAAAAAGAATAATTGTATCCCTAGAAAAACCTGATACACATATATTTCTTGCATTTTACTAAGTGATAGGTTATAAGTGCACCCTATTTTACAAATGATCCCTACCCTTTACTATTTTGGCACAAATTGATCCTCCAAAAAACTTTGCTGCAACTAAAACTAATTGGACTGACAGTAAGCCAAGCATGCATTTTTTAAATGAAATGAACCAAGCATACTCATAGTAAAACATTGAGGTACAGTCAAGAAACCATGAGTGATGCTTCATTAGAGCATCAAATAAATGCATGGCTTTCAATACTGTACCAGACAACACTAATATCTCAACAAGAAGTCACCTTATGTAGTACCCAACTGACATGGCAGATAATGCAATACAATAGAATAATCATATACAATTAGGTTTTCTACAATAAACAGCTATTATTTCCGTATCTCCAACTTCCTTCCAGAAGATGCTGCAGAACTATTACTCAATGAATGTAGCTTCTAGACCTCACTGATCATAAACTTCAAACCTTAAGCCCTGGGATGAGTTCTTGAAAAAAAATTCTCTAGGCGCATGGCAAATATTCCTCTCTTTAGATTACATGTCATCCCGGACAACAGACTATTCTACAAGTACGAACATGTTCAAATGGGCATATCTAAGACAGAGGTGGCAGAAGAATAATTCAAAAATCCAATTGAATAATTATCCTGAGCAAACAGACAAAAAGATGTGCACCAATTCCTCCATTTAGCTTGCTAATTTTTGCAGGAACTGGCCTGCCTGGGGAAAAACACTGAAAGACTGTCATCCTGTCTAGTCAGTGCCTATTTCCTATGTTCTTACTCTATTTACCAACACGCAAATTAAGAGTAGTTAAGCATTTAAGAAAAACTGAGACTTCGATCGATTCTCTTCAGCACCCTTTTCATGGGAGTACCCTTTGGCACAAACTCCCTAAGATAACAAAGTACATTTATATGCCTGGAAAAGAAAGAACCCAGCCTTAATTTAAGAACTACAGTGTAGAGATAAACAGACATAACAGATGAGTTTAATTTTCCAAGTATAGACACAAAAGACAATCTTGCAAGGAAGAAACAAAAGCTACCCGTCAAAGATTGAGGAAGATGATTGAAACAGCAAAAGCAGTGTAGTACATACTGCGATGTTAAAGTAATATTAGTAGTAGTCAAACAAATACATACCAGTGAAAAGTATCCTTGTTTTTCAGACTGCATCTTCCTAAAATTCAAAGTTATTGTTATTAAACCTCTGAAGATGTAGGATACTTCATACAAACTAACAAGTAACGGAGTATAAGGGATCTCACCATGCAAGCATCAATATCCTGACGTCGGTATGTTCGACTTCCAAATCAGAACAAAGAAACTCAATTCCGTCGGGGCTAACCATGAAAAATATAAAGCGCATTAATCAAGTGCAAAACTGAGGAACTTAAACAAGCTAGTGAATCTGCCCTAATTGAGTGGAAAAGTTGAAAGATAATATCCATATTTTTTCTTCTTTGTTTTTTCCAAGCATAGCTTTCTTGCTTCAAAATCTTACATTTTCTTCCAGGAAAAGATGGATATTAGAAGCGCAAACAACAGAAGGTACTTGTAATGCTAGGTAATTACAGCATATGGATTACACAGATACAAAAGAAAAATGGTAATGCATACTTACTCAATAATACCAGCCGAAGTATTGGCATACGTATGAAATAATTGATCGATACGTTCCAATTCCTTATTTGCTGCTTTACTTGAAGCTGAAGCAATGAAAAACAAAGTGAGATACTGTTGTAATGCAGCTACACCGCATACGTTATATTCTATCATAACAAATAATGACCCAAAAAAAAAAGAATACTAAGTGTCCAAAAGGTCTGAGTGCATCAATAGAGTAGTTCTCAAGCACCTATGGCAAAAAGTTCAGGAGATACAAATCAAATGGGACATAATTTCTGAGACAACAAATCCACATCCAATACTCCCGAAAATCCGAGAATAACATCTCACAAAGCCATACCCAAACACTCAAAAAAATCAAAACATAAAAAAAGACTAAAACCTAAGAAAACCAACCACATTAGCATCAAAGCCTACACCACCCGGATACTGTGAGATGGCACATGGATGATACCTTGGGATGACCTTAAAGATAATGTCTTTCCTTTTATGATGGGCAGAGGGGGGAGAGGGTTAAAGACTTAAATGTAAACCCGGTGAAAATTTAAAGCACTACGGAATACAGGAAAAACTAAAACTCCTAACCTGCAGTGTCTTCTTCTTTGTGTGTGCGCGTTGTTGATGTTGGGG